>JAREIK010000124.1:1499750-1522250 GCA_029783825.1 Sapria himalayana | reverse complement strand
AATTAGATACATATGTTGCTTACTATTGATTTCCATTTGCCTTTTGCATTATCATGTTCTAATCTTTATTTCTTTGAACTCTAATATATGGAAAACCTATCTTGTCTAGCTTTATTAAATCTTTATATCTATCAGGAATATTTTTCTCATCAAACTCATGTGCACCTTTTCTCATGCCCTTCTCAGCTAACTTATCTGCCAACGCATTGGCCTCTCTATATATATGAACTATTTCTCTTTTAATCTCCATTAATAATGATTTTATTTTTCTGATATCTTCCTCCAACTTCCATAATTCTGTTTTACCTTGCACTAAGTCCACTAATAAGGTTGAATCCACCTGAATTTGAATGTTTATAAAATTATATTCTTTACAAATTCTCAATCCCGTTTCTAGTGCCATTATCTATGATGTATTACAGAATCAGCTGTATCTCTCATTGTGAAGGCCCTCATTAATCTACCCTTTTCATTTCTTATTATTCCTCCTCCCTCTGTCATTCCTATGTCTCTCTTAAAGCTTCCATCAGTGTTCAGGACTAGTCCATTTTTTGGAGGTTTAATCCAGCTGATTATTTTTACAATTTAAGGTTTTCTAATACTTATAGAAAGGCCCCACATCTTTCTACTATTATCATCTATTTCATAACTTTTAGCTCTTAATGGGTTACATGCGGAGATGAAAGAGATTTCTCTCTTTATTTCTTCTATTATATTATTAGTATTCATTTGTAAACCTTCAAACCTACTTTTATTTCTAGCTTTCCATATACACCAAACTGCTATATGCGGAATATAATTTCTAATCCATTTTAGAACAAAATTTTTTGAGAGTTTCCGACCCCAGATTTTTAACCTATCTTTAATTGTTTTTGTTCTTCTTTGTATATCTGCCTCTATTTCTAGTTTGTCCCATATCTTTGTGGTTATTTTTCCTGTTGAGAATAAATGCTCAATACTCTCTGTTTCTTTAAAACAACATTAACATCTAGAAACTAAGTTTATACCTTTCTTCTGAATATTTTCATCTACTGGGATAACATTAACAAGCAGTTTCCACATGAATAAATTTATTTTCTGTGGAACATCCTTTGTCCATATTCCTTCAAAGATCTCTTGTGCCAGCCTTTTATTTCTTATAAAAGATTTTGTGCTTTTTAAAGTAAATTTTCCATGTGCATTCAATGTCCATTTTCACCCACTGTTAGTCAATATAGCATGATTTTCAACCATGTTTTTCTATTTACACATCAACTTCCAGCTTTTTGATGCCTTTTTTGGATTAATAAGCTTTTTATCTAGGCCATATCTAGTTCTAACATATTCTGCCCGAAGGCTTCCATTTTCTTTTAAACTTCGCTAGTTTTTACATGCCAAGGCTGATGTTATATCATTAAGGGTAGAAAAACCTAAACCTGCCTCTTCCTTCGGATAACATAACTCTTTCCATTTTTTCCAGTGTGCCTTATTTTTTCCTCTTTCTTCCCCCATAAGAAGTTTGTCATTTCTCTTTCTAGTTTTTTGATTATATTTTTTGGTGGCTGTGTTAGCATTAATATATGCGTCAGGGAGCTTTGAAGCACATGTGTTATTGGGGTGATTCTTCCTACCATACTTAATAGATTTTCTTTCCATCCTGTAATTTTTTGTTTTATCTTATTAACTAGATATTCTAAGTATTCTTCCTTTACTCTTCCCTCGTAAATCGGGCATCCTAAATATGTTAATGCTCCTTTGTTTTGAACAAAGACGGTGATTCTATTAATTTTATTAGCAGTAGAATCTGATGCTCTCCTTGCTAAAATAAACTAACATTTGTTTTTATTCAAAATTTTTCATGTTTCTTCCTCCATCAGTTGCATTAATTTCATCATATTTCTCATAGGCTGACTACTGGCATTTGTAAAGATGATAACATCATCTGCATATGCCAGGTAACTCACAATGGGGTATTTCTTGGTTGTTTATATACAAAAATATTCCTCTTTCTGACTTCTTCCTTTAAATGTACTATAAATAATTCTAAATATATATTAAATAACGATGGCGAGAGGGGGATCACCTTGTCTCAGGCCTCTTACCTGGCTTGAATTTCTCTCCTGCCTATCCATTAACCAAAATTTTAACCCACGCACTTGACATTTATACATAAGATCTATCTAGAATTCTGAGAAGCCAAATTTCCTCATTAGATTGCATAATATGTTCCATTTAGCTCTATCAAATGCTTTTGACAAATCTAATTTCAAAATTATGTTTCCACCTCTAGTTTTTGCTCCTATTTCCCTCATCATTTCTGATGCTCGGTTGATGGTTTCCATCATCAATCTATTCTTTACAAACCCTGCTTGTTCCATTGAGATTATGTTGGGAAGAATTCTACTAATTCTATTTTGCAATACTTTAGTTAAAAATTTGAATATTGCGTTACATAGTTTAATTGGTATATAATCCTCTCCCCTCTATGGATTTTTTTTTTGGGTATTAAAACAATAAAGGAGCTAGCCCATGACTTTGTAATATCCGCCCCTGAGAAAATCCAGGCTATGGCTGCCACCAGTTCAATTTTAATTATATCCCAGCTACATTGAAAGAATCCATTATTCCAACCATCTGGTCCTGATGTACTATCTTCTTTAGCACTATATATTGCTTCTCTAACCTCCTCTTCTCTCGGAATATCTTCTAATAATTTATTATCATCTTCCGTGACTCTTTTCTTAATATTTCCCATTAGTGAGTGCCCATTGACTGTGTGCTGACCACATAAGTAGTTTTTAAAATGGTTTTCTAATTCATTTTTTATTTCTTTCTCTTCTTCTATCCATCTGCCATTATTAGATCTTATTCCTTTTATTCTATTTTTCTGAATTTTTATTTTTGCCACAGCACTGAAAAATTTAGTGTTCTTATCGCCCTCTTTTAACCATTTAACTTTCGCTCTCTGTTTCCAAATAGTATCTTCCATGTGCATTCTAAGCCTCAATTCTAGTTTTTCTTTACTCACTCTTACTCTTGCTTCATCATTAGACTTCTCTTCATATTCTATTTCTAATTCAGCCACTTTTTGCTCAGCTTCTTCTACTTTTTTAATAACATATCCAAACACTTCTTTATTCCATTTATTTAACATTATACTTAAACCTTTTAATTTTTGCGTCGAGATTTACATAGGATTGCCGGAAACCGGTTTTTCCCATGCCTCTTTTACAATTTTGTCGTAGTCCTTATGCATTCCCCACATGTTTTGGAATTTGAAGCCTAAACTCCTTCCTTCACTTTTTTGTAGTGTCAGTAGGAGTGGGCTATGATCCGAGCAGGTTCTATTTAAGTGTTTCACTTTTATTCCACCTATCTTGTCCAGCCATTGAGGATTATATAAAACTCTATCCAGTTTGGACCAGATTGTGCCTCTTCTCTTCCAGTTGTTACACCATGTATATTTAGATCCTAGGTAATCCATTTCCAAGAGGTTTGCCTTGGCAATTGCCTCATTAAATTGTGCTATTTCCATCGGATCATGTGGTCTACCACCTCTTTTTTCATTGAGATTTCTAATTACATTGAAGTCTCCTCCAATTATCCATGGGGATCCTCTTGCAGCAATATTCTCCACCTCTTTCCATAATTCTTTCCTTCGAATTTTTTGTGTATACCACTGAAAATATTGAATATATCTATTTTTTTATTTTAAAACTAATTATTTGTTTAGTTTCTATCAGTATCTCTATGTCAACCGATTCACTCCACGTAATCCATAATTTTCCATTACAATTTGAGGTAGCCTTATCTAAACCAATCCTCAATCTATACTTCTCCAAATGGGTTTTATCCACCATAGGTTTTGCTAAGACAACTATCTTTAGTTTATGAGCATTTATTAGATTTCTAATTCTAGTTATTGTTGGGGTGTTCGCTACCCCTCTTATGTTCCAATATAATGTATTAATCATTTCTATGTGTTTCTTGCTTTAGCTCTAGTAATACATTTATTATCGTATTTTATATTTTTATTTTTTTTCATGCTTCTTGCTGTCTTACTTGAACTAGGCGAGACTTGTCCTAATTTTTTTAGTCGATTCATCCTTTCTAGACTTCTTCCCATTTCCTTTATCTCTACCACTGACGACTGCCTATTTTGTGGAACTTTCTTTATTTTCTGTATTTTTAAATCATCTTGTGTAAGCTTAAGATTTTGCTCATTCTTTAATTTTTTGCAAGCATTAATCGGCCAGCTCTTAACTTCTGATTCATCATCCGTCAAGAGATCATCCTCCTCCCGATTATATTCATTTATATTTCCAACTAATTCTATTTCACCTCTCTTTGACTTTCTCCTATCTTTAGGGTTTATTCCTCTTCCTCCTACCCTCCCCTCTCCCCCTAACTTTTCGGCTAACTTTCCTAGTTCCTCTACCCATTTTTTAATTTCTTCACATTTGTTTTTTCACAATGCCCTTCTTTTCCTTGGTTCTTCTTCTTCCTTCCTCTCCCATCCCAATTCGGCTACCTTCCTCATATCCTCACTAATCTCTTCTCTTCTACTACCTAATTCCTCATCCTTCTTCATTTCTGGCCTTTTATTTTTATTACTATTCTCCTCTTTTTCTACTCCATCTCTAGTGTTTTCCCTCTCCTTATTCTTTGTGATTTTCTCCTCCCCTCCTATCTCTTTTAATTGCCTCCTTCCTGCTTCTAACTTCTGGTTTTATGTTAACTCTTCTAGCCTCACTTCCTTGTTCCAGCCACTCTATATATTTCTTATTTCTTTTATATTTTTTATTTTCTTACCCATTCCTCTCTGCCTCTCCTAAATTCTCTACCAAGTGATTCTGTTTTCATCCTTCCTAACAAGCACTCATCTAATCTATGTCCTAGTTTAAGACACTCCATGCAGTACTTTGGCATGTTCTCTGAATTGGCTTCCTGCCAGAAACCATTATCGACATCAGTGCCTATCCACAATCTATTCAAAGGAAAAGATTTGAGGTTAACCTCAATGCATATTCGAGCCACACTAGGCCTAGTAATGTAGGCAGTAGCTTCGTCCATTAACCATGGAGTCCCAAAACAAAGAACAATAGAATACAGTGATTGCTTGTTGATAAGATGAAGTGGTAATTTCAGAAAATTAAACCATACCAGAGCTTGGGAGGATTCCTCCAATTGAGAGAATTCAGGCATCCATCGAAAAACCCTCATAGGATGTCCCACAACACTCCACATACCTCTTAACCATATCGTGAGGACGTCGTCCTCATCTTTAAACTGTAGAATGGAATGCTTTTTGTCATAGTTTGCAACTTTCACTCTTTCCCAAAGCTTCGATGAGGCAATGAATTCATATATATCCTTGAACTCGGGTCTTCCGTGTGAAAATTTCTCAATAAGGGTGAGTTTGAAAGGAGTAGCAAGCAATTTCATCTCTTCTCGCGAAAAAATTATCGCAAGGTCACCTTCTTTTGCGTCAAATACCAGACACAGAGTCGTGGTCTCATTAGTAATGGAGGAGAAGGCTTTTTTATTAAATAGAGAATTGTTTAGCTGCATTTTTGGCTTCAAATCAAGCTTTTTGCACAAAAATGGAGTTTTCTCTATCTAGAAATCATATTTTATCTCTCTAGAAGTTAAGAGCATTTTTCAAAAAAATAAGTGTTTTCTTCTTCTTCTTCTTCTTCTTTATCTTCTTCTTTCTCGTCTTCTTCTTCTTCCTCTTCTTCTTCTTCTTCCTCTTCTTCTTCTTCTTCCTCTTCTTGTTCCTCTTCTTCTTCTTTATCTTCTTCTTCTTCTTCCTCTTCTTCTTCTTCTTCTTCTTTCTTCTTCTTCTTCTTCTTCTTCTTCTTCTTCTTATTCTTCTTTCTTTTTCTTCTTCTTCTTCTTTCTTCTTCTTTCTTCTTCTTATTCTTCTTTCTTCTTCTTCTTTCTTCTTCTTCTTCTTCTTTCTTCTTCTTCTTCTTTCTTCTTCTTCTTTCTTCTTCTTCTTCTTCTTTCTTCTTCTTCTTCTTCTTCTTCCTTCTTCTTCTTCTTCTACTTTCTTCTTCTTCTTCTTCTTCTTTCTTCTTCTTCTTTCTTCTTCTTCTTCTTTCTTCTTCTTCTTCTTTCTTCTTTCTTCTTCTTTCTTCTTCTTCTTCTTTCTTCTTCTTCTTCTTTCTTCTTCTTCTTTTTCTTTCTTCTTCTTCTTCTTATTTCTTCTTCTTCTTCTTCTTCTTCATTATTCTTCTTCTTCATTCTTCTTCTTCTTCATTCTTCTTATTCTTCTTATTTTTTATTCTTCTTCTTCTTTTTCTTTATTCTTCTTCTTCTTCTTTCTTCTTCTTCTTCTTCTTCTTTCTTCTTCTTCTTCTTCTTCTTCTCTTCTTCTTCTTCTTATTCTCCTCTTCTTCTTCTTCCTCTTCTTCTCTTCTTCTTCTTCTTTTTCTTCTTCTTCTTCTTTTTCTTCTTTTTCTTTATTATCATTAGCATCTTCTTCTTCTTCTAATTTATCTTTTAATTCTTCTTATTCTTTTTCTTCTCCTCTTATATTTTATCATCATTATCATCATCATAATCATCTTCTTATATATATTTTTTTTTATTCTTTATCATCATTATCTTCCTCTTATTCTTCTTCTTGTCATTTTCTTTTTTCATTTTCTTATTCAACTTTTGATTATTTTTCTTCTTCTTCTTCTTCTTCTTCTTCTGCTTTTTATTTACTTTATTTTCTTTTTCCTCTTCTTCTAGATCATCATTCTCTTCTTTTCTTTCTTTCTTTTTATTTCTCTTTATTTCATACATCTTGTTCTTCTTCCTCTTCTTCCCAATCCATATCTTGTTTTTGTTGTTGTTATTCATTTTATTCTTCTTCTTTTTCTACATTCACTTCTTTTTCTTCTTCTTTTTTTTTCTTGTTATTCTTGTTTTTCTTCTTTCATTTCTTTTTTTTCCTCTTCTTATTTTTCTTCTTCTTCTCCTTCCTCTTTTCCTTAATTTTATTCTTCTTCTTCTCCTTCCTATTTTTCTTATTTTTCTTCTTCTTCCTCTTCCTCATCTTCTTTAGATTCTTCCTCTTCTTCTTCCTCTTCTTCTAAATTTTTTTTCTTTTTTTTTTCCTCTTCTAATTCCTCTTTTCAATGTACTAATTCTTCCTCCTCCTCCTCATGCTTTATTTCTTTATCTATTTCTTCTTGCTCTTTCTCTTTCTTTTTGTTCTTTGTTTTATCATATTTTTTTCTTCTACATTGTCCTCATGTTCTTCACCTTGTTATTCTACTTATACTTATTTTTTATTCTTCTACTTCTTATTCTTCTACTTATTCTTTATCTTTCTCTTATAATTCTTTATCTTCCTCATCTTCTTCATATTCTTTGTCATTGTCTTTATTTTTTTCTTCTTCTTACTCCTCCATATTATTCTACTTCTTCTTTATCTTGGTATTCTCCTTTTTTCTTATCTTTTTCTCCCTTTTCTTCAACATCATCTGTTTACATTTCTTTTTCTTGATCTACTTTTATGTATTCTTTTTTTCTTTTTATTATTCCTTTTTTTTTCTTTTTATTATTCCTTTTTTTTTCTTTTTTTTTTTCCTTTTTTTTTCTTTTACTTTTACTTTTACTTTTTCTTCTTCTTCTTCTTCTCCTTCTTTTTCATCTTATACTTTTTCTTCTTCTTTTTTTCTTCTTATTTTTGTTCATCTTTCATTTTCTTCTTCTTCTTCTTTTTCATTTTCTTCTTTCAATAGTTTCTTCTTTTTTTTCATTTTTTCATCTTCTTTTTTTGTTCTCCTTCTATATCTTTATCTTCTTCTTCTTCTTTCTCTTTGTATTCATGTTTTTCTTTTTTTCTTCTTTTTATTCTATTTCTTCTTGTTCTTCTTTTTTTCATCATCTTTTTCTTCATCTTCTTATTTTTTTGTTGTTCCCCTTCTTTTTCTTTTTTTTTCTTTCTTTTTCTTTCTTTTTCTTTGTCTTTCTTTCTATTTCTTTTTCTTTCTTTTTCTTTCCTTTTATTTCCTTTTCTTTCTTTTTCTTTCCTTTTCTTTCCTTTTCTTTCTTTTTCTTTCCTTTTATTTCCTTTTCTTTCCTTTTTTTTTGCTTTCTTTTTCTCTTTCTTTCTCTTTCTTATTCTCTTTCTTTCTTTTTCTTTCTTATTCTCTTTCTTTCTCTTTCTTTTTCTTTCTTTCTCTTTATTTCTCTTTATTTCTCTTTATTTCTCTTTATTTCTCTTTATTTCTCTTTATTTCTCTTTATTTCTCTTTATTTCTCTTTCTTTCTCTTTCTTTCTCTTTCTTTCTCTTTCTTTCCCTTTCTTTCACTTTCTTCCTCTTTCTTCCTCTTTCTTCCTCTTTCTTCCTCTTTCTTCCTCTTTCTTCCTCTTTCTTCCTCTTTCTTCCTCTTTCTTCCTCTTTCTTCCTCTTTCTTCCTCTTTCTTCCTCTTTCTTCCTCTTTCTTCCTCTTTCTTTCTCTTTCTTTCTCGTTCTTTCTCATTCTCTCTTTCTTTCTCATTTTTTCTCATTCTCTCTTTCTTTCTCATTCTTTCTCGTTCTTTTTCTTTCTTTTTCTTTCTTTTTCTTTCTTTTTCTTTCTTTTTCTTTCGTTTTCTTTCATTTTTTTTCGTTTTTTTCATTTTCTTTCTTTTTCTTTCTTTTTCTTTATTTTTCTTTCATTTTCTATCATTTTCTTTCTTTTTCTTTCTTTTTCTTTCTTTTTCTTTCTTTTTCTTTCTTTTTCTTTCTTTTTCTTTCTTTTTTTTTTATTTTAATTTATCATATTATTATTATTATTATTTTCTATTTTTTCTTCTTTGTTTCCTTCATTTTTCTTTCCATTTTCTTTTTTCTTTATATCTTCTTTTTCTTTCCATTCTTCTTCTTTTTTAAAAATATAGGAAAAAACTTTATTAATATGATCAATTACCCCTCTTTTTTGGCAGAGGAATATCTTTTTACAAGTTTTCTTAAAATAAATTCCATGGCTAAGAAATAATGAATAAAAATTAAGATGCAATTCAAGACTACATGATAATGTGTATAAAAAAGGACAATCCATTTTTCTTATTAAACTTGCAAGTAGTATGTTTTGCTCTTTTCCAAGTTTGCAATTCTCTTAGTGTGGATGGGGTAAGGATGTCCTAAATTATATAGTTTATTTCTATGCAATCTCACCCTAATTTGAAAGAGAATCTATGAGCAAATTTCTTTTCCTACAAGTATGGAAGTAAAAACAATAAGTTGCACAAGTAGTTCTTTATTTTACAAAATGTCATATTTTGATTCCATAGTTGCATTTTATTATTAGTTAATCTTATTAAAGCTTCTTAACCCACCTAGTATTCTATGTTTTTATATGTGTGTGTTTTACAGAGTTAAAGTCCCTTTTTAAGTGCCTTAACTTTTGCTTGTATTAGGTGGAGAGTAGAATATTTACTGCAAAGGAAAAAATGAGCTTTTCCTTATGATCTTGTAATATTCACCCAGCTCCTACCCTACTATTATTGATTCTTCCATCAGTATTTTAATTTGAATCTTCCATCTATGTTTAATTTTAATCTTCCCACTGAGGGTGTTTCCTGGTTTATCTTCTGGTGCCATCTAGGGTTTTTCATGTATATTCTAATATTAAAAATATTTATTTGGTCCCAATCAAGTTCATCAAGCTTTACTACCTCTATGGCACCTTTTAAGATATCAAGTATTAGTCTCTTTATATTTTTATGTAATGTGCCTTCATCCATGGGTATGTTATAATTTTTCCTTGCATTTATGCTTTCATTCATGGGTATGTAATTATATTCATTTGCATTTTGTGCTTTCATCCATGGGTATGTATTATATTTACTTGCATATTATGATTTCCATAATTTCTAACATATATTATTTTAAGTAGTTTCATTAGCCTTTTTTCTATTTTGTTAAGCATGTGGAGTCTTGTATTCATAGGTGAAAATTTATTAGGGAGAAGCATCATTTCCTCACACTTTTTCCAAATTTGAGCAATTTTCTCTTTCATAGATAACAAGTGGCTTGGATATTCTATTGCTTTGGAGTAGCATTGACATCTAGAAGCTAATCTAATACTTTTTATTTTTAATTGTATATCTATAATTGTTTTTTTTTAAGGATCCTCCATATAAATATGGATAGTTTAGGTTGGACATGCTTGAACCATATTTCCTAGAAGTGAAACATATTTGGCTAATGCTCGCTAACATACTTCTTTGCAAAAGAGATAATCAAGTTTCCACTAGGAGTATTTTTCCATATCCACTTTTCATTTATACACTTTATATTTTGTGTCATTATCTTGTTTTGTAATATTACTCATTTCTAGGTGGGTAAGTCTCTCTTTCTTTGTTTTACCTCCATATGTACAAAATTTTGTAATTTTTTGTATGGCAATTATCCTTTCTTGTTCTTCATCTTACACCACTCCTTGCAGCCAAATGCATCAACAATAGAGGAGAGAATGTAGTTATTTAGTTTCTTCTTTTTATTCTTCTTTAACTTATTATTATTATTCTTCTTCTACTTCATTTAGTTCTTATTATCATTATTATTATTATTATTATTGTTATTATTATTATTATTCTTCTTCTACTTGTTCTTCTTCTGATCCTTCTATTTGTTGTTTCTCTTTTTCTTTTTCTTCTTCTTCTTCAACTCTGCTATTTTCTTCTTCTTCTTCTTCAATTTTGATATTTTCTTTTTTTTCTTTATCAACTTTGATATTTTCTACTTCTTCTTGCTCTTATTCTTTTTCTTGTACTTTTTCTTAATTTTCTTCTTATTCTTCTTTTATTTCTTCTTTTCGTACTTTTTATTATTCATCCTTCTCTTCTCCTTCTTCCTCTTTTGTGTCTTTTATTCTTCATCTTCATATATTTCTTCAACTTCTTCATCTTTTTCCTCTTCATTTTCATTTTTTTTCTCTTTTTGTTCCTCCTCTGCCTTCTTGTATTTCTTCTTCCTATTATTCTTCTTTTACATGTTTTCTTTTCATATTCTCCTTTTTATTTGTCATCATTTTTTTTCTACTACTACTTCATATCTCTCTCCTTTTTTTCATCATCATCTTTTATTTTCTTTCACTTATTATTATTCTTATATTTCTTCATCTTCTTTTATCTTCTTTTTCTTGCTCTACTACTTCTTCATATTATTTTGTTTCCTGAAGTTATTTTTCTTCTTATTCTTATTCTCTTACTTCATGAACTTCTTTTTCTTTATATTTATCTTATTTTTCTTCTTCTTCATATTCTTATTTTTTGTCTTCCTCATCCCTCACTTCTTTTTTCTTCTTCTTCATAGTAGACTTTTTCTTATTTTAATTATTATTTTTCTTTTTTCTTCTTATTCTTATTCTTAATCATTATCTTTGTCTTTTTTTTTATTTTCTTTTTACTCTTGTTCTAGTTCTTCTTGTTCTTATTCTTATTCTTATTATTGTTCTTATTCTTGTTCTTATTATAATTCTTGTTGTTTTCTTCTTCTTGTTGTTCTTCTAATTTCTTCTCCCCTCCTCCTCCTCCTCTCTGTCTACTACTTTGCCTTCCTCTTATAGTTATTTTTTATTTTATCAATATCTTTCTCATCCTTTTCCATCTTTTTATTCTATTATCCTTTTTTTCGTGCTCTACTACTTTTTCCTCATATTCTTTTTCTTCTTCAACTTCTTCTTCTTCTATTTATTATTATTATTTTTTATTTTTATTTTTATTATTTTTCTTTTCATTCTTATTCTTTGTCTTTCTATTCTGTGTACATGTTCTTCTTCTTCCTCCTCTTCTTCTTTTATATATTACTATTATTTTTGTTATTATTTTTTTTCTTCATACTTCTCATCTTCTTCTTTTTTTCTTCATCTTAATTTTATTCTTCATCATCATCTTATTCTTCAGCTACTTTTTTTTCTTTATCATCATCATCATCTTCTTCTTCTACTTTTTGTTCTTGTTCTTCTTCATTTTCTTCTATTTCTACTTCTTCATAATCTTTTTTATTTTCATCATTTTCATATTCTTTTCTTCTTCCTCTTCCTATTTTTTTCTTCTTCATGTCTTCCTTCTCTTCTTGTTCTTCATCATTGTTTGTTCCTCTTATACTCTTTCTTATGGTTCTTTTTCTTATTTATTCTTTTTCTTCCCCCTACTTTACTTATTCTTATTGTTCCTAATTTTGTTTAGTCTCTACTTTTTCTTCTTACTTTTTCATCTTGTTTTACTTATTCTTGCATTTTTAAACTTCCCCTATTTTTATTTTTTTTATGCATCCCCCTCCTCTTCTCTGTCTTTCTCATCCTCCCATTCCTCCTCATCATTTTCTTCTTCTTCTTCATTGTTGACTTCTTCTTATGCTTCTTCTTTCTTTTCTTATTATTATTATTATTATTATTATTATTATTATTATTATTATTATTATTCTTCTTCTTCTTCTTCTTCTTCTTCTTCGTCTTCTTCTTTATCTTACTTATCCTCTTCTGCTTATTCTACTTCCTCTTCTTCTTGTTCTATTTGTTATTATTATTATTATATTCTTATTTTAATTCTTCGTCTTCTTCCTCTTTTATTCTTCTTATTGTTCTTCTTTTTTTCTTCTTTTTCTTCTTCTTCCTCCACTTCTTCTTCTTCTATTCTAATTATTTTTTTTCTTATTTTTTCTTATTTTTATTTCACTTATCGTTCATGTTCTTCTATTTAATATGCTTCTTCTTCCTCTTCTTCTATTTCTTATTATTCTCTTCTTCTTCTTCTTCTTATTCTTCTACCTATTATTTTATTTTTTTTCTTCTTTCATCCCTCTTCTTCTTCTTCTTCTCATTCCTCTCTTTTTTCTTCTTCTTTTTCAACTCATTTTCTTCTTGTTGTTATTCTTCTTCTTTTGCTATGTCCTCTTATCCTTATTATTCTACTTCTTATTTTTTATCATCTTTTTCTTCTTGTTATTTTTATCTTAATCTCCTTCTTATTCTTATTCTTTTTTTTGCAACTTCTTGTTCTTCTTTTTCTTGTTCGACTTCTTCATATTTATTGTTTTTCTTATTCTTCATGCACCTCTTCTTTTGTTCTTCTTCTACTTCTATCACTTTTTCACTTCCTAATTTTTATTCTTCTTTATGTTCTTACTATTTTTGATCATCATCAATGTGATCATTAATTTCATCATCTTCTACTTCATCTTCTGTTCTTCTTAATCTTTCAATTATTTTTTTTTCGTCTTTTTTTTTCTTCTTCTTACCTTTCTTATTTCTCATTTTCTACTGGTTCATTCTCTTCTGCTTCCTCTCTTTCTATGTATTTTTGTTCTTCTTCATCTTCCTTCCCTTTCTTTTATTCTTTTTTTTTTCTTCTTCATCCTCTTCTTTATATTCTTCCATTATTTATTTCGTTTCCTTCTTAATCATTTCTTCTATTATATCCATCATGGTCATCTTATTTTTATTATTTTTTTTATTCATCTTTATCATCATCATCATCAACATGTTATTCTTTATTTTCTTCTTCTATTTTCTTTTGTTCATTTTCTTCTTATAATTTTATTTAATAGTTTTCTTCTTCAACTTTATTTTTTATTGTTTTTTTTATCTTCTAAATCTTATTCCAATTATTCTTCATTTTGTTCCTCTTATGTTCATTCTTTTGGTACTTTCTTCTCTTATTCCTCTTTATCATCTTCGTTATCCTCTTCTTCCTCTTCCACTTATTATTGTTCTTTTTATTCTTCTTTTTTTTTACTTCTTTTTTGTTCTTCTTTTTTTTTCTTCTTTTTTTTTCTTCTTTTTTTTTCTTTTTCTTCCCCTTCTTCGACTTTTTCTTCCTTTTCTTTTGCTTCTTCTATATTTTCTTTTTCTTTCTCCCCCTTTTTTTTCTTCTTTTTGTTCTTCTTGATCTACTTTGCTTCTTCTTTTACATCATCTTTTTTTTATTTATATCTTCTTCGTTCATCTTTGTTCTTTTTCTTGTGCTACTTCATTCTTCTTTTTCCTCTTCATATTGCTAAGCTTCTTATGTTTTTTATTTTTTTTTCATTCTTATTCTTCTTCTTCATGTTCTTATTCTTTCTCTTATTGATCATCATCATCTTTTTCTTTTTCTATTTTTTCTTCATCTTTTACTTCTTTTATATCTTTCTTCTTCATCTTTCACTTTTTTTCCCTTCTTTTTTTTCCTCTTACAATTCTTCATCATCATTTCTTCTTATTCATATTCTTCTTCTTCTTCTTCTTATTCTTCTTCTTCGTCTTCTTATTCTTCTTCTTCGTCTTCTTCTTCTTCTTCTTCTTCCTCTTCTATGTCTTATTGGTCTTCTTATTTTTCTTTTTATTATTATTATTTTTACTTTACTTTTTTTTCTTTTTCTTTTTTTTTCTTCTTATTCTTCTTATTTTTCTTGTTTTCTTCTATTTCTTCATCTTATTATTATTATTATTTCTTTTCTTTTTTTTAACATCATCATTTTTTTTCTTCTTTATCATCTTCTTCTTCTTGTTTCTCTTCTTCTTATTTCTCTTCTTCTTCATTTTTTCTACTTCTTTCTATTTTCTTCTTCTTCTCTGACTTCATTTTCTTCTTCTTCATTTTCTATTGTTCTTCATCTTTTTCTCTTCTTCTTCTTTTCATTTTTCTTCCCCCCCCCCCCACTCTTCTTCCTTATCATCATCATCATTATCATTATCTTCTTATTTTTAATTCTTCCATTTCTTGTCCTATTAGTTTCTATATGGTATCAGAGGTTTTGTCATTTATGACTTAGGAACATAGATGATGCATGTGATATTGTGGGTATGAGTGATTATTGTGATTCTTCAATGGATGATTTCACTTTCCATCTGATATGATCTCCATCAAAAATTGCATGGATGAAGAGTTCATTACTTTAAAATTTGATCTGAATGTTGCTCTTGATCAAAAAGTCAAATCTCTTAATGAAGACAACTAGAAATTTAATGGCCCTCATTATCACATCAATCTTATGTACAAAGTAGTCCCTCGGTAGTAGCATATGGCAATGCATGGGTTAATGAGCTTATGTTTCTCATATATTTGATGTCTGTAAAGCATTTTATCACTCATAGAAACATGATCAGTCTCTCACAAAATTTTTGATGGATGAAAAAAAATGATATATGATGGTCTTAATATGCTTATGCCTTTTAGTCCAAAAATAAATGTTCAACAAAGTCAACAAGAATATATGGTAGTCATGGGATTTCTCGTCACACTTTACTCAAAGTATGCTTCAACTAAGGTTAAGATTCTATCAAATCTTGAGATTTTATTCCTCTAGAATACTTTTAGTAGGGTACTTCGTACTGAGGTATGATCCTCTTCCACTTATTCACATATTATTGCATCTTCCTAGATGATAAATGACCTTATTGGTCAAAGCAGTGGCGAGCCAATAAAACAACAATATAGAAATAGTGTTCTAGGCAATAACACAAAAGAACCAAGCCTCGGAGTTGTTGTTTTTTATTATTATTGTAAACTTGAACATGTGATACAAGACTACAATAACCTACAATTTTAAAATCAAAAATGTACTTCTATGCATGTGGCCTCAACAAAGACATGTTAAGTGGGTCGGGTAGCTTGGGCATAGCCCATAACATGGCACATTTCAATATTATAGAATATTATGACTTTAACATGTTGTCCAATTTTATCAATTAGATAGTATCCAAAAAACTTTGGGGTGAGGGTCTCTAATCAACAAATATCCATAAGTATATTGATCAAACAAGTAGTAAAGAAAACTTTTATCTAATTATCAATCTCACATGGATTATATCAATATTTTGGTCAACCAACAGTAAGACAACATTATTTTATTAAAAAAGTTTATTTAAGATTTTGGTAAGATTCTTAGATCACAGGATTTGACCATTTTAATCTGCATTTTGCATGTTTAAATAATTTAGTTCATGTTGAGTTTTGATGCAAAATTAAGATTATTTTATTATTAGGATACCCCTTTCCCCATTGGAAAATAGGTATTGGGGCATGATACTGTACTTAAGGCTCATTTACAAGTCCATACTTTTTATGTAATTCATAAATATTTCTTGATGGTTACTTCATATGTACATTCTTATTCTCTAGCATTGGCTATCTTTGAGATTTTGAACTGATGTGGTCTTAAAAGTATTTGCACTTTTAGCTTTGTAAGCACCATACTCACACAATTAATAAATGATTTCTTTCGAATCTCACTAGTGGAAATCATATAATTAAGAGTACTTTAAAGGGTCGTCATCAACTCATGAATCACTCCTAATCTAGCATGACCTATTGATACCCTATCACTATCCTCCATAGTGATGAAGTGACTATTGCACTAAATATGAAATTCTTAGTAGAATATTTTATAAATTGCACATATCAATTGAAGGTCAATTCTTCTAAGATAGATATAATGGATTAACATACAAAAATATTCAAATTTTTAGTTTCATAAGCAACATACATGAAATAATTAATATATCTTAATTTCAGGTTTTGACATATATGTTTGTCTCATACATTATTGTCAAAATGATTAACTTCATTCTTATCCTATGCATGAGTAAGCCTCAAGATATACCTATCACCATCCACTATGATAACATTCAAAAACTCGCTAATAGTAAAACCTTTATTTTAATTTTTCTTAATTCAATCAATAACCATTCCATGACATAATTTAAATATCAAATTTAACATCAAAGTATCCATATATCACATAAATCAAAATAAATAAACTATATGTCTCAATTTAGCCTGATAATGGGGAAAGATTCATACAAGGTATATACCAAGAATTCTCAATAATCTCAGATTCTAGATGGTAGCCTTCATGATAATCTATAATTTAAAACCTAATTCTCATACTATTTTGATTAAATCCCCAAAATCTATCCAAGAGAGGAGAGTTTTAAAATTCCAAACTCTAGAGTTTAGCCTTGGTCTTTCATTTCTTGTTTGCTCTTTGATATCCTAGAAAGAGTGAAGATCACCTCTAAGTTTATTGTTGTGCTTGGTTCAAGGTGAAGAAGAAGAAGAAAGATAGTTGAACTCGTGTAGGTTCTCTTTCCTCACTTTTTTCTTATCTTTTATACTTATGAATTCTTAGTATTTTTAAAACAACACTACTTCAGGAAGATAGAGTGATTTTGGCCTTTGACCTTTTGAGCTCGAAGTTGTGGTACTAGAAAAGAGCTATAACTTTGGAATGTTCCCTAAACTTTATGTACCCCAAAAGTCACAACATAGACAAGTGGCCATGAATTTTGCTTTTATCTTCTGTACAATAAAGTCATAGTATTGGGAATAGATCATGGCTTGTATATTTTTTCTTGATACCACAAAAGTAATGGTGTTGTGAAGTAGGCATAATTTCTACCTTTATCTCCTATAACTCATAGTTGTGGCACTGGTTGATGGCCATAGTTCATGCAATCAGCCTACACATCAAAGTTATGGCGATGGGACATGGCCGTGGCTTTGCCTTTTCTTGATGAAAAAAAAATCATGGCTTTAAAAAAGGTTGCAACTCAAGTATTTCACTCTATAACTATTTGTAGCTCAAAAGTTGGAGTGTTGCAGAATGGATGTGACTTTAAACCTATAAATACTATGCTTTAGAAATGATAAAGTCATAGTATTGGGAAATGACTATGTTTTTTAGTACTAGTGAGGTATTTAGTTGATGTGATGTAAAATTAATATGATAGCTTTTTAAATATTATGATATAAGTGTGAATATGACTCTAAGATAATATCATAGCAAAAAAAAATGTTGCATCATGAAAGGATTATACTATGGAAATGATAGAATCATAACATATAAAGATTATCACCAAGTCACCAATTATCTCCAAAAACACAATGATTTCATTATTATTCATCATAATTAATCAAAACTCTAATTTTCATGAAATTATTCTAATTATTGCTCCTTTATGTACTTACTCAACATCAAAATGATCAAAATACAATAAAATATTTGGTATTTCATAAATCAAACATTGGGTATGACCCAGCATAGTCTAGAATTATGTATGGACTGAAGTGGTTTCGACCTAGGGCCTCATGTGGTAGGCATGGGCTTCATGCCTAACATGTTGATATGAAATATGAAATGACTACAATTTTAAAAAGTAAACATTGTAAAATGACTCCATTTCATGTTCACCAGCAGGATAGAATAATGCATATTACTTTCCTATCATCCTTACTTAATTTTTTTTTTCATATTTTTTTACAAAGATCAAATTACATATGGCAACTTAATGGTAGAAATCTGAATACTGTTAGATTTTTGCCTTAAAAAATAAAATATATTTTTTTATAAATTTTTTTTTATAAATTTTTTTTTATAAATTTTTTTTTATAAATTTTTTTTTATAAATTTTTTTTTATAAATAGCATGTTGATATATCTTGATTTTTATAGTTTATCTATAATCTTATCTCATCTCTTATTCTAGCTCTCATATTTTCATAATGTCTTGCCTTTGGCCATTTTTTTATTTACATTTTTAATTTTAATTTGTTAGAGTATTAGAGTTATTTTAGTGATGAGTTATAACTGAAGTATAAGATGATGAGGTGGAGGTAAAAAATAATGTCTTAGTACATATATAGTTAAGGTACATATTGTGTTGAGAATATTTAATTTTATTTAATATTTTATAGATAAATAAATAATTTAATAATAACAAGTGAAATAATTTGAAAAATACTACTTTGTTTCTCCTACTTCTAATCTAGTATTTTTGATTAAAAAATTATAAATAATAAATATTATGAAAAATGAATTAACCCTGGACAATGATAATAATGATAACCTGACTAAAATGTAGCACCCTATTAGCCTAAAACCCTAAAAAATAGGTTAACTTCAGTTGTGTGCACATGCTTTAATATAATTAAAAATGAAAATTCTAGGGGTGTTGAGGAATATTCAATATAGTATGTATATATATATATATAGTGAAAAAATATGTATATGTAGAAGCATTAATGGCATTAGCCACCTTAAGCGATATGTTAATCAATGTACTAGAAAATAAAATTTATTAGATCCTAGGCAAAGCCAACTTAGCAGTGTGATTGTTAAAGTTGAATTAACTTTATGATAATAGATCCCTTTATTTACTACAATGAATTTATGAGGGTATGCATGGAAAAATTGATTATTAGTATTGGTCATTTTATTAGATTTTTAGAGGATTCTTGATTAGTTCATATTATACAAATCTACTTATAAGCTATATACAATATAATTGCTAGGTTGACTAATAAGAATGACAAAGTAAAATTTTTTAAATAAAAAAAATAATTAATAATTAACTAACATAGAAAATATAGTAGAGTAATCTCCATGAAGTCCGACATCTAGATTAGTCATGATGATGTTTCATTCACATGCATCATCATCCACTATTTGAATTTTAAGCAGGAACTAAATAAGAAAAATTTAGGATTTCTTGAGATCCTTCATCCTCATAATGGATTTATCATATGTGTGTCTGACTCAAATCTTTAGAGAGTATGATTTTCAAAATAAAATGTTTAGTTTTATATTTAATAATGCTTCGAATAATAGTATCGAGATTAATATATTTGTGAGAATTATTAAAGATGGACCCTTAGCTAATATTTTACATGTTGGATATATATGTCATATAATTAACTTAATTGGATAAATAGAAATAGAAATAGTTTTTCTCACATTAGAAAATATAAGAAATTCACTTAAATATCTTAAGATACCTAATAGATAATAAAAGTTTTACACTTTATATTTGTTAGCTGGCCTAACAAAGAAAAACATCTAAATTAATATTAGATTCATGTTTTGATTGCCAATATATGATATTCAACATCAATAATAGTAAAAATAGTAAAATTATTATTGATATTTCAGGCAGTGAAATAAGAATTTTATTTTTGAAATTTCTAAAGATTTTTTATGATTTGTCAAATATGTGTTTATCTATGTACATTTCTATCATGTACATTATACTCGGGTGCATATGCAATATTAATATTATATTTATCAAGTATAGATGACTAACTGGAACTAGCACTTATAGTGCATGCCATAGTGGCCACTAGACTAATATAGTTGGCTACTATGTTGGCTGGCCTATCCAATCCAAACACCATAGCCAAACTCCAATCTAGTGGCACTAATAGTGGCTACTTGCCACTACCCTACTAGCTAGTGACTGGAATAACTAGCATTGCCCAATGCCAATGCTAGCCCATCCCAACCTGACATAGTACAACCCAACATGCCCAGTTGTAGAATGTAGTCCTTCATGCCATGTCGGGCCAACTTCTCATGATGTCATGATAACATGACACAATGGAGTACCTAATTTGTATTGTTTCTAGCATGGAATAATCCAATTAACACTTCTATCTATTAATTGACAAATCATATTAGTCAATTTAGTTCTTAGCCAAATAACTAGCTAGGTTCCATATGTATCAAGAATCAATGGATTCCCCATCTACTCAAATTATTGCTACTATTGAGTTCAAAAACCCAAATAAATGCATTGTATCTTCTTCATCCTTTAAATGAGTCATTGATTATAGAGCCATAGATCAAATGAAATGCAATACTAGCCTATTCTCTACCCTATAGTATCACCCATCAATTTTCATTATCACTTTGGCAGATGGATCATAATCATGTGTTCTTGGGTCTGGTACAATTATTCCCACTCTCTCTCCTCCTTTGAAACCTGTTTTGAATTTACCAAATTTTCCATTTAATTTAATGTCTATTAGCAAGTTACTCGAGCACTTAAGTGTGCTATCTTATTTTTTTCCTGATTTTTGTCTCTTTTGAGATCTTATGATGAATCAAATTATTGGTAGGGGATATAAATTTAGGTTTTATATTTTTTTTGATTCTTCAATCCTAAGATCTTTCATTTACTTTAGAGTCGCTACACCATTCAAGATGCATTGCAGATTGAGCTATCCTTCTTTGCTCTTATTGAAGAAATTATGTCCTTAGTTTTTAAGTTTGTTATCATTAGATTATGATTCTTGCCAATTTACAAAACATCATAATCTAAGTTTTAGTCCTAGATTCAATAAACAAGTTGCTTCACATTTTGAATTAGTTCATTCATATCTCTGGGGTCCAAGTCCAGTCGTATCCTCTACTAGAGTTTGATATTTTGTTTCCTTTGTCTATGAGCATTCTTGAATAACATGGTTATATTTAATGAAAAATTATTCTATGTCATTTTCTCATTTTTATGCTTTTTGTGCTGAGATTCACAATCAATTCATGTTTTTATGCCAAACTTGATAAGTGATGATGCTAACGAAAATCTTTCAAAATGGGTTTAATCCTTCATGCTCAAAAATGGTATCATTAATCAGATGTCTTGAGTTCATTCACCTTCATAAAATGGGGTTGCTAAGAGAAAAAAATACTCGCATCCACAAAGTGCTAGAGCTCTTTTAATTCAAACACATATGCCTAAATACTTTTGCCATGATGTTGTTTCCATAACTTGTTTACTTGATTAAAAGGATGCATGTCTCAGTTTTGAAATAGAAATTTCACTTCAAGTCATGTTACCAAATAGGTCTTTGTTTTAATTGAGAATCGAATACTTAGGTATACTTTCTTTTGTTAGTGATGTTTGTCCACGTGCACCTAAACTATATCCTAAGGCATTGAAATATATATATTTTTTGATTACTCTCGGGTTCAGAAAGAATATAGATATTATTATCTTAGCCTTTGCAAATATTTGGTTTCTACAGATGTCACCTTTCTTGAGAATGCAAAATTTTTTCATTCATAAATGTCAATGGGAGGATGACGTGTTGTTTATTTATATAAATGTTGTGCTTTCTCTTGTTCGTACATTGGTAAAGGTTCCAATCACTTAGAACTACACTCGAAGCCAAAACCCACTAGTCTCTAGCCCTCCACCAACTAATTCAACATTAAGTATAGTTCTGACGGATGATCTAATTATTGCTCATCTTAATGGTAGACATCAATGTATTCATCCAATCTTTTCATTTTACACCTATAGTTAGTTATCTTTTTGATCTTGTTCATTTTCTTCTTCCTTGGACTATTTTGTTTCCAAATATTTTTCAAGAGACTTTATCTCACCCGGGTTGGCATAGCGATATGTTATAGAAGATGGATGCATTCAATGGGAATGGTACTTGGTAGTTGGTATAGTTGCCTACTAGTAAAAATGCTACTTCAGGATTGTATTCATCCAATCTGCTCATTACTCTTCTTTTAATTCTATTTCATTTTCTTTCTCTTCTTCTTTTACTTCATCTTCTTTCTCTTCTACTTCTACTTCTTCAGCTTATTTATCTTCATCTTATACTTCTTTAGCTTATTTCTCTTCATATTCTTCTTCTACTTCTTCTTCATATTCCTCATCCTCATTTTCGTTTTTATCTTCTTCTTCTCCTTCTCATTCTTTTTATTCATCATATTGTTTATCTTCTATATTTTATTCCTCTGCCTTCAATTTTATATTC
>JAREIK010000124.1:1214631-1495250 GCA_029783825.1 Sapria himalayana | reverse complement strand
TCCTTTATTATTGTTTATTTCTTCTCTTTTTCTTGCTCATCATCTTATTTCTTCTTCCTCTTCTTCTTCCTCTTCTTTTTCGTCCTTTTATTCTTCCGTCTCTTCTTCTTTTTCTTCTTATTAAGTTTTTTCCTCCTATTTTACTTCCTCTTCATCTTTTTGTTGCAACTACTTTTATTCTTCTACTTATTCTTCTTCTTTTTCTTACTCATCATCTTAATTTTTTTCTTCCTCTTCTTCTTCTTTCTATTCTATTGTCTCTTATTCTTTTTCTTCTTGTTAAGCTTCTTCCTCTTATTTTACTTCTTCTTCCTCTTCATCATTTTGTTGCAACTACTTTTATTATTCTTCATTTTTCTTTATATGTATTTTCTTATTCAAATATTAAACATTATAATACCTATTTCTTCTTTTTATTTTTATTTTTTTATTAAGTTTATTCTCATTCTTATTCTTGTTATTATTACTCTTCTTTTTTCTTATCAGTCTTCTTTGTCTCCTTGTTATTATTTTTATTTTTTCTCTTTTTATTATTCTTCTTATTTTCCATCTTTGTCTTATTATTTTATACTTCTTATTCTTTCTTTTCTTATTCTTTTTATTGTTCTTCTTCCTCTTTTGCTTCTATTCCTTCTTCTTCTTGTTATTATTGTTTTTTATTTTTTTTTTGTTTTTCCTTTTCTTAGTCTTGATGTTCTTTTTTTCTTTTTATTATTTTTATTATATCTCTACTTATTCTTCCAATTTTTCTTCTTCATTTGTCTCCTCACATTTTTATTCTTATTTTTCTTTTCTACTTTTTCATCATCTTCTTCTTCTTTTTTATCATCATCATCTTCTTTTTCTTTGTCTTTTTCTTCTTCTTCTTCATCTTATTTTGCTGCTTTATCATCTTCATTTTTCTTTTCTTCTTCTTATTCTTATTCATATTCTTATTCCCATCCTTCTTCTTTTTTTCTTCTTCTTGATCTTCTTCATGTTCTTCTTTTTTGTTTCTTCTTCTTTTACTTTTTCTTTTTATTATTCTTTTTTATCTTATTCTTATTATTCTTCTTCTTCACCATCATCATCTTATTATTATTCTTCTTCAACACCATCAACTTCTTCTTCCTCTCTTTTTTATTTCTTTTTCTTATACTTATTCTACTTCTTGTTTTTATTGTTGCACTTCTTTTTCATCTTCATTTTATTAAGTTTATATTTTTCTTCTTCTTCTTCACGTTCTTCTCAATCTTATTCCTCTTTTTTTGCTTCTTAATCTTCTTCATTTTCTAAATTTTTCCTCTAATTTTTTTCCTTCTTCTACTATAGTACTTCTTTTTCTTGTTCTTCATTTTTTCTACTTCTTCTTCTTCTTTTTTGTGTTTTTGTTGTACTTTTTATTCCTATTATTTTTTTTATTCCTATTCATAATTTCAAATTCTTAAAACTCTTCTTCTATTTATTCATGCTCTTTTTCTCCTTACTCTTCCTTCATTTTTCTTCCTAATATTTTTCATCGACGACTTATTCTTTCTACCATTGTTTTTCCTCTTTTTTTCTTACATATTCTTCTTTCTGTGTATCTTCTTCTTCAACTTTGTTTTTATTTCTTTTTCTTCTTTATTTCGAACATTTTTATCTTTGTTTTTCTATACTTTTTCTTATTCCTTTTCTTCTTGTTTTACTTATTCTTCCTCCTCTTCTTCATGTAGTTATTTTTCTTGTTCTTCTTCTACTTTTTATTTATCTTATTATTCTTCTTCTTATTCATTTTTTTCTTTTTTTTATTATTATAATTCTTCCTATTCTTCTAATTCTTGTTATAATTCTTAATCCCTTTATTCTTCTTCTTCTTTATTTTCTTCTTCTTCTTATTTTCTTCTTCTTCTACTTCATCTTTTCTTATTCTACGTCGTATACTTATTCTTCTTCTACTCTTCTTCTTGTTCATATTTTTATACTTATTCTTCTTAGTATTTTTCTTCTTATTCTTCTTCATTTTTAATTTCATCAACTTTCCCATATTCTTTTTGATCGTATTCTTTTTGTTCCTTTTCATCTTCTTCATCTTCTTTCTATTCTTATTATTATTATTTTTCTTTTTATTCTTCTACTTCCTCATTATTTTTTTCTTGTTTTTCCTCCTATTTGCCTTCGTATCTTTTTTTTATTTTCCTTACTTTTTTTTATTCGTCTTCATATTTTTGTTCTTCTTCAAGTTCTTGCTCTTCTTCTTTCTTCTTTTTTTCTCTTCTGCTTTTTCTTCTTGTTCTCCTTTCTTTTCTACTTCTTATATTTTTTTCATCTATTTTTTATTCTTCTTTTGAATTTTATACTACTTCTTCCTTTTCTTTCTCGTATTCTTTTGCTCAATCTTATTTTTATTCTTCTTCTTTCTATTCTTCTTTTTCTTCTTCTTCTATTTCATTTTATTCTTGTTGTTCTACTTATTATTCATTTGGATCTTCCTCTTATATTCTTCTTATTATTCTATTTTTTTTTCTTTCTCTTTTTTAACCTCTTATTTCTCTACTTTTATTTGTTCTTCTTCTTTTTATTTCACTTCTACCTCACCATTGTCAAAAACTTATTCTTTTTTATCTTATAGATACTCATTGTTATCTTCTTCTTATTCATCTTTCAGTTCTTCTTCGTCTTCTTCATCTTCTTCTTCATTTTTCTACATCAGCTTTTTCTAAATCTTTATTTTCATTTATATTATTTTTTCTTCTTGTTTTTCTTCCTATACTAATTCTGATTTTCTTATTCTTCATCCTGTTCTTTTTCCAATTCTTCATCTTCTACTCTTTTTCTTTTTATTCATCTTATTTTTATTGTTCAATATCTATTTTATCTTATTTTTTTATTCTACTTCTTATGGCTCTTACTCTTCTTCTTCTTTTTCTCATTTTTATTCTTCTTCCTCTTTTACTTTTTCTTTTTCTCCTTCATCTTCCTCCTCTTCTGTTTCTTCTTAATCACATTTTTGTTCATTTTCTTCGATTATTTCTTCTATTTATTCATTTTATTCTTTTTTATTTTTTTCTTCTTGTTTTTCTTCTTCCTTTTTTGTTCTTTTTCTTTTTCTTTTTTCTCTTCTTATTCTTCTCTTCCTCTTATTCTTTATATTTTTATTTTCATCTTAATATTTTTCTTAGTCTTTTTCTTCTTATTAATATATCTCTTCTTTTTATTTTCATCTTCTTTCTTTATACTTCTTATATTTTTGTTTGTCTTCTATCTTATTCTTCTTATACTTCTTTTTCTTCTTCTTTCTCCCTTACTCATTTTTTTCTTTTTATTCTTATTCTTCATCTTCTTTATCTTTCTATTTTTCTTCTTCTCCATCTTCATTTTCTACTTCTTTATCATACACTTAGTCATCTTCCTCTTCCTCTACTTCTTTATAATCATTTCCTCATGTTTTTCTTTTTCTTTTTTTTTTCATTTTCTTCTTCTCTTTGTTTTTCATATTCATAAATTATTATTATTATTCTTATTCTTATTTTTCCTCTACTTCTTATTCTTCTTCCTCCTCATTTTCTTATTCTTCCTCTTTTTCAAATTATTCATCTCCTTCTTCCTTTTATTATTCTTTTCGTCCGCTTAGTCCTCTTCAAATTTTCTACTTCTTTTCCTTCTTCTTGTTTTTTATACTTCATATTACTTTTCTACTATATCCTATTTTTTTTTCTTCTTATTCTTCTTCTTTTTATTACACCTCTTCTTCTTCTTCTTCTTCTTTTTCATCTTCATTTTCTATTTTTTCTTCTTATTTTTCATCATATACTTCTTCTTCTTATTCTTTTTATTTTTCTCTTTCTTCTTACTCTTCTTTTTCTTTCTCTCATTGTTAATGTTATTATACTTCTTATTTATCCTCCAATTTTTCATTTCCTACTACTTAACATTTAGATATTATTCATCTTCTTCATCTTTTTCTATCACTTCATCTTTTTCTTCCTCTTCTTCTTCTTTGTCTTACACCTCATCATTTTCTTCTTTTTATTCTTCATCTTCTTATTCTTATCTTATTTTTTTTGTGGAAGTTGTTCTTTTCTTCTTCATATTCTTCCTCTTATTTCTCTTCTTTTTTTTCTTTTTTCTTCTTTTATTCTTTTACCTTTTATTCTTCTTCTTCTTATTCATTCTAGTCTTCTACTACTACTACTATTTATTCTTCGTCTTCTTGTTTTTATTCTTCTTCGACATGATTTTCTTTTTATTTCAATTTTTTTTTCTTCTTCTTCTCTTTTTTTACATTCTAGTATTTCTTCTTCTTTTTCTTTTTGTACGTCTTCTTCATCTTTTATCTCGTTATCTTCTCCTTGTTCTTCCTCCTATTTTTTTTCTTATTCTTATTCTCCTTCAACCTTATTTTTTCTTATTCTTATTCTTCTTCAACATTGTTTTTTCTTATTCTTCTTCTTATTTTTGTTTTTTTTTTCATGTTCTTATTCTTCTTCCTCTTCATGTACCTCTTCTTCATCATCATCTTTCGTATTATCTTTCTATTCTTTCTCGTATTCATTTTTTATCCCTATTCTTCTTCTCCTTCCTTTTTTTTCTTCTTCTTAATTTTTGTTTTCTTCATGTTCTTCTTTTTCTTTCTCTTCAATTTTCTATTCTTCTTCTTCTTCTTCTTCTTTTCTAGTTATTCCTATTTTTATATTTATATTCTTCTTTTTCTTTTTCTTCTTGTTCTTAATTTTCTACTTTTTCTTCTTCTACCCCCTCCTCATCTTTTTCTTCTATCTTTTTTTTATTTGTTCTTATTCTTCCTCTTCTTATAAAAACCTTACGCTTCTATTTCTTTTTGTTATTATTATTATTTTTTTGTTTTATTGTTCTTCTTCTTCTTCACTTTCTTCTACCTCTACACCTACTTTATCTTCTTTTGCTTATTCTTTTTTTTATTCTTGTTATATCATTTCATCATCATTTTCACTTTTTCTTCTTATTTGTCTTTTAGATAGTCATTATCAACTTTATATTCTTCTTATATTTCTTCTTCTTCTTATTCTTCCTTTTTCTTTGCCATCATTTATTTCTTGATCTCCATATTCCTTTGCATTTTCTTCATCTTCTTATTCTTCTTCTTCTACTCTTTCAAATTTTTTTCTTCTTAATCTTTTTCTTCCTCTTCTTCTTTATTTTTTTTCATCTTCATCTTCTCATTTTTTCTTTTTCTTCTCCTTCTTAGTCTTCTTATTCTTTTTTTTCTACTTCTTTTTCTTTTTTTTCATGTACTTTTTATTCTTCTTCTTCATGATTATCTACTTTATCATATTATTATTATTCTTCTTTTTCTACTAATTCTTCTTTCTCAACCTAATCTTCTTCTACTACTACTACTTTTTCTTCTTCTTCTTGATATATATTTTTTGTTCTACTTTTACTTCTTATTGTTCTTATTCTTCCATTTATTTTTATTTTTATTGTTTTCTTTTTCTTTTTTTTTTCTTTTTCTTCATCTTCTTCATTTACTTTATCATTTTCTTCCTCATCTTATTAAATATTTATTTTTCTCTATCTTGTTTTTCGTTTTCTTTTTCTAATAATTCCTCTTCTTCATCTTCTCTTTTTCATTGTTTTTCCTCTTCCACTCCATATTTTTATTTTTTTCTTTTCTCTCTTTATTGTTTTTATTCTTCTTATTTTTCTTTTTCTTCTATTTATGCCACTTCTTTTTCATCTTTTTCTTCTTATGCCTCTTCTTTTTCTTCTTCTTTCTCTCACTTTGTCCTCTTCTTCTTTTAGTCGTCTTTCGTTTCTTTTTATTTTTCTTTTTTTACCTTCTTTTTTATTCTTCTTCTTTAATTCTTCTTCTTTTCTTCGTCGTGTTCTTCTTCTTCCCTTTCTTCTTCTTCTTTTCTTCGTCGTGTTCTTCTTCTTCCCTTTCTTCTTCTTCTTCTTCTTCTTCTTCTTCTTTCTCTTATTATTCCTATTCATCTTCTTCTTTCTTCTTAAAATTCTTCTTCTTGTAATTCTTTTTCTTCTTTTTATTTTTGTTCATGAACTTTACTTTTTGCTTCATTCTACTTCTTGCATCTCTTTTTCTTCTTTTTCTTCCTCTTATTCTTTTTATTTTTCTCATTATCGTTTCCTATTCATCCACTTCTTTTTCATTTTCATTTTACTTGTCTTTAATTTCTTTCTCTTCTTCAACATCATCATTTTTTTCCTCTTCTTCATCCCTTTCTTCTCCTTCTCCTTCTTTCTTATCTTCTCTTTCTTCATTTCTTCTTCTTTTTATTCATTTTTATTATTTTTCTTTTTATTCTTATTTTTCTTTATTTTATTTTCCTTCTTATTCTTCTTCTCTTCTTCGTCTTCTTTTTCTTTTCTTTTATTTCTTCTTCTTGTTAGTCTTCATTTTTTTCTTTTCTTATTAATTATATTCTTCTTCTTCCTCTTCTGCTTCATCTTCATTTTCTTCTTTCTCTTCTACTTCAACTTTATTTTCTTCTTCCTCTTTTGATTCCATGGGAACAAAGATGACATGTCCTTCAAATCCATTCAAAAGTAACCCAATTTTCTATTAATTATTAACTTGTTGATAGAAATAAAAGGAAAAAAAAGGTTAACTTTGAAGAGCACATATGAATATTTGATACTTGGAGAACTCATGGAGGTTGGTAATGTATTGTTATATTTAATATGCTCATTTTTTATACAAATGCTCAATGTCTTAAAGTTAACCTAGGATAGTGTCATCTTACTTTATGTCATTTGAGTTGGTTGTAGTTTCAAGGTTGGAAAGATTCTAGAGAAGTAAATTCATCATTTTTTGATTACTTTGTTATGTCTAACCGAGTAAGTCCATATGGATAAAAAAGTTAATGAAATGTGTCTGAGAATATGCCCCCTAACATTGTCAAGCATTAAATGGGTAATTAAGGGAGAGAGAAAATTAACGAAATATATTCTTGAAGTGCAATAATCGATAAAATTTTGAAAAGATGGACCATCTTTCACTGGAGCACACATAAGCATTATCTAAGAATGGGGGAGGAACCGAGAAGATAAGGAACCCCATATGGGGCATTCATTAGGTGGACAAAGTGGTACATTTGGTGATATTTATCATATTTTGGTGAGCATCCAATTGGAAGTCAGAAATAAGGAAAAAATGTTCGAAAAAATGAATTCAATTCTCTTTGCAAAGCTTTAATAGAGGTAGTCAAAAAGTGAGATTATTTGTGCATCTTCAAAAAAAAGATGTTATTTATTGTTGCTATGCATAAGTTTAAAGATAAAATTTATAAGATTTTGGAAGATGTGATAAAATGAGTTCAGACTAGTGTTAGAGAAAGTACATAGTCATTTGGAGTCCTTTATAACTTTATGGAAATGAAGTTGAGGAACATGGTGCATGCAGAAAGGCACAAATTAGAAATGAAATAGATTTTTGAAAGAACCATCAGATTGAAAAATTGGACAAAAGTAGTACAAACTAGAGATATTTTTACCATACATTAGGAGCATTCGAATTTTTATTAAACTCTATAAGAGAAAGACAAGATTTATTATTTAACTTTGTTACAAAGATGTTGAATTGGTTAATTATTTGGTGTTCAAATTATTATTTATTTTTGAGTATTTTGGTACTTTTAGATAATGTGTAATTATAAAAATGTGGCATAGATGAATTATTTTCATAACTTTGGAGTTTTGATGGATTTTAAAGAATAATCTTAAAATTGATAAGTTTTTGAATGCTTTTAACTAATTAGTAGATTATAGATAATCAATTAGTTTCAACAACCAATCTTGGTCGAAACTATACCTAATTGATTGATGAAATCTTTGTATGTCATAAATTTATCACCTCATTAGTATAATCCTTAAACTATGTAATATATATTTTTTGTTTGTAATATTATCATAGAATCAAAGTCATACTTGTCTCATAACAATTAAATAATTATGACATTAATTTCATGTCATATTAACCAAGTACCTCACTAGTACTAATAAATGTTACAACTACTCTCTAGCATCATAGCTTTATTTTTAATAAGACTTTGTAGTCTCAAGTCAAAGTTATGACCTCTTTACAATGTCATTTTTTTGAGCTATATAAAGTTACAAATACAAAATTTCTTTGGCCAAAGCTATGATGATTATCCGGAACAATGACATTTAGGCACAAAATATTACAGGGGGCATTTACTAGAGTATGCTCATTCTCCAATGTCATGACTCTTATCCTCAAGAGAAGATAAAACTATAACTTTAATGTTTTGGCTAATTACTAGTGTCATAGCCTTTTTGGAGCATCATGGCCAAGTGATATATAAGAATAATCAAGGCCAGCATCATAGCTAGTCCTAATGGTGTTGTCATTTGATGCACAAGAGAGACTATTATTTGCACCATGGTCAATCCCAATATTACGACTATTTAATGTATAATAGAGATCATTTTTTGTGACATGATCATTCCTAGTAATTTGGTCATATGATGCATATGACCAATAGTGATTTGGTCATACTATGTATATGAGAGGATATTCCTAGTATTGCAACTATTTCTAGCATCATGGCTATATGATGATTGAGATAGACCAACACCAAAGTCACAACCATTATCATCACCATGGTGATATGATGCACATTAAAGATCATTCCCAACAGTGCGGCCATTCCTAGCTCCATGACCGTATGATGAATGAGAGGGATGGGCTCCAAAGCCAAAACTATTCCTAGTACTACAAATTTGTTTTATAGAGATAATAGGCTGAAATCATAGATATTTTTCAGTACTATGACTTTGTGTCATAGACTTAATGAGGTACATTCAAGAGACATGACCACTTTTTAGAGTCGCAATCTCGAGCTCAAGAGATGATGGCCAAAGTCATGGCTTTCTTCTAAAATTCATGACTTTATTCTTAAAAAATGCAAAAATATTAGAGTATAAAAGAGAAAGAAAAATCAAGAAGAAAAATCTTTCTTTCCGTGTACCAAACATAAGTCAAAGTATAAAAATCAAATATTAAAGGTAATTTTTGAACTCTATAGTGACTCCACATGCAAGAAAAAGGATGCAAGACATAAGTTAAACTCTAGAGTTGACAAGCATGACTTTCAAATCCACACCCCAACCCCCCCAATGATAGATTTAGAAAAATCTTTGAAAATAGCATGAGGTCTAGGATTTGAGTAATTTTGTTTATGTAGTGTATAAATAGTTTCGACATTAATAAATATATTTGATGTATATTTTGAAATGAAAATAGATGGACAATATGATTAAATAGAACTAAAATTATTAAAGTGACTATTGGTAGGTGGTTTGTGCTAGTTTTCATGAAAGACTATGACACGTAAACTATGAGGTTCACTCACACATATGATAGGAAATAAGTGATAGCTCTTATGACCATGATGTATGAGATAAATCTATATATTAAAACTTAAAATTTGAGCATGTTAATCATTACAAATATGGTGCTCATGAAATCGAAAACATGAATAATTTTATATGTAAATTCATTATACATGTCTTAGAAGAACTAGTACTAAATTATGATAGATATTTTATAGAATATTCATTTAAGGGTTTCACATTTAGTATGTAAGTCACATTATCACTAAGGAGAATGATAACTAGATAATCCATTGGATGTACATGAGTTCATTATAACTCATAAGGTAGTGATAACCCTATGAGGTGCTTTAACTCATATGGTTACCACTAGTGATACTTGAGAGAATCATATGTTACTTCTTAATTAAGGTGGACATTTATGGAATACTTTCTCAAGGGTTTTACCTTTAGTATATGAGTTACATCATTACTAAAAAAAATAGTGGCATGTAATTCATGGAATGTACACGAGTGCATTGTGACCCATAAGGTAGTGATAGTCCTTTGAGGTGTTTTAACTCATATTATTCTCGCTAAAAAAACTTGAGGGAAAGATATGTTAGTCTTTATGATACCTAAGGCCAATGAATAAGAGTGTATTTAGGGGTGTCAAACGAGTCATTTAGGGCTGGCACAACCCATTTTTTAGGCCATACAAGCCTACGTATCATGCCTAGCATGACACGGTTCACTGGAGGGTAGGCCCGACATGACCCTCTACTCGAAATCAGCCCAGATTTGGTTTGGATCGTGTTGGGATTTGAAGATATGGTTGCTCCCCAATGCCAAGCAAGCACTCATGTTGACTCGCTCGGCTCGTAGCGTCACCCATTACCCATCGCCTATCGGGCATCACCCATTACCTGTCGCCTCAATCCATACCCATGTGATAGGCACCCAAGTCATACCTGGCATAGTATGCAGGCTGATTTTCTTCAGAATAACATAGCTTGAGTAGAGCCGAGAGTGTGCTCGGAAAAGCCCCGGGCTTGGTCCTGGACCATGTTGTTCTATGCCGAGCTAGGGCTGCCAAGCTCGATTGACACCTTTAAGTGTACTTAAGAAGTAACTATCAATTGTAATTGATGAATTGCTTAAAAAAACATATGCTTGTGAATAACTCTTAAGTAAATATGATTTGCTGTCTCTATAGTAAAGTACAAAGGAAATAACTACGATGAGATCGTAATTGGGATGAACTTAATAGTAATAATCACCTTGCATGTCATTAAGGCAAAGAGTCATTGCACAACAACCTAGCTTTCATTCTCTGTCCAAATATAATATAATTCAAACTATTTGAACATGTATCACATAAATTAAATGAACAACCCATCAGATCTAAGATTTATATAAAAATCTATAAATATCTACTTTACTAGAATTGTATTATCCAACTATTGATTGACCGAACTAATGATATAATCCATATGAGATTGATATCTAGAGAAAAGTCATATTTACCACTATTTAAACCATTATTGAAGAGATATACTCGCCAATGAGCTTTTGAGATATTATCTAACTAATAAAATTGAGTTGTATAAAAAAGTCATAATAATATCACCACTAACTAATATATAAAATACATAGAGAAAAAGATCAAAAATTATACTAAAACATTGGATTAGACTATATAGATTTCCAATGGCGAAGTTAACTTATTGATAGTCAAGCTATGGATGTTAAACTTAGTGGACATATTGGCAGCTTTTCCAACTATGACTTTGAGTGGCATTGTATCTCAAAATAGTGAATAACTTATATTGGACATATTGATAGCCTTGGTAGGGTTTGAGTTCCTTGACTATACTCATGAAAAGTTGGGTGTATATATTCATTTATATGATGAATATAAGATATTTATTATATCACACATACCAAAAATAAAATTTATTGGGTTGCCTCTCAAGTAGTGCTACATTTAATATTTAAATTTAGGCTATCAATATCTAATTTTCTTCATCAGTGATCTTTATAATCAATGTTAACTTTAAGTGAACTATTTTGCCTTTTTCTTTTTTATTTCTTCCATTTGTCTTACTTCATCTACACTTCACTTTTTGGCATTTTCTTTTTTGAATGTCATGACTTTGACTTTAGTGAATGTCATTTATTCTTTTTTAGTGCTAGCCTAGCTCTTATCTTTATGTATCCAAATGTCATAGTATTGAGCATACTCATCACTTTGTCTTTTAGTTTTTCTTTGCCCATTTTGTTATATATCCCCAAAGTCACAGTGTTTTGCATAACGATGACTTTTTCCTTCAACTCTTTTTAGAAAATTTGATTTTGCAATACCAAAGTCATGGTGTTATGCATAATCATGGCTTTGTCCTTAAGTTCATTTTAGTTATTTTTAGTATGTAATACCAAAGTCAAGGTTCTATGCATAGTTTTGGTTTTATTCTTGATCTTCTAATGGAGCATTTTATTTTGTAATACTAAAGTTGTGACATTGTGCATAGCCATGACCATGTCTTTGATCAAGTCTTCCATAATTTTTGTCTTAGCCTTATTTTCCTTACTTATACCCTTAGTTTCCTTAAAGTTGTTTGTATTAGATTCTATCCTAATTATGATGCTGAATTATGACCACATATAGCATCTTCTTCATTTTTTATAATTTTACAACTCCAAAATAGTTATACCTCATTATCTACATTGTCTTTGTTACTTCTATATTTCTAAAATGATTCTTTTTTGTCATCTTCTTCATCTTCATCTAGCCAGCAATTATCTACAAAATTCATTCATCTAAAGTTTACTTTTTATTGTATTGTGGTATATAATTGTAGATAATTATCTACAATTATCTACCATGTCTTTGTGACATCTAAAGTTTCCAATAACTCATCTAATCATCATCCAGATCTCACAGACCATTATAAAGATTAAACTTTACTTACTCCTCACCAACATAAAGAGTGAATTCCCCTTTCTTGATGTTTATATGGACTTGTCCAATGGCCAAAAATAGTTATCTCAAAATTATTAATACATAATTATCTTTTATCATATCCAATAAAATAAATCTACTGAAAAAATAATGATAACAAATTTAACCAAAATATCTTTAATAATCTAACTCGTGTGCTTGATAGTCCAATAAACCATGTAGAGAGAGAGAAAGAGAGAGACATGTTAGAGTTATTTCTCTAATATTCAAATAGAGCAATTGATAAGAGCATCAAGTTGATACTTAATCCTGAGTTGCATAATGTCTTCTAAATAATGTGGTCCTCACTGACATAATGTATAGTAAAACTTCTAGATTCTTTCAATTTTCTTAGAAATGTTCTTTGAATAATTATACTATACTTCTCAATTATATTCATGGTCTCATATATTTTAATTTCCTCATACTACTCATGCTATCTTTCATAAATTTCACATAGTATGGTATTTGGGGTAGAGCTTCAACAAATGGTATATTCACTTCTAATTTCTAGAATATATAGAAAAATTTCTCAAAATATTCATCTAATTTATTCTTTTTAAAATATTGTGAAAATAGAAGATTCATTGGAGACTTACCCTTATCTTCTTTTAGATTTTATTTTTTATATCTAAATCCTTTGGTAACCTTTATTCACTACTTAATTTCTTTGCACCCTTCATTCATAGTTGGGAATGAGAGTTAAGTTTAAACTTTCTCTAGAGTCATGGCATTGTTAAATACCATGACATTACTACCTTAATCTTTAGAAACATATTTAGTGGGAGTTACAACATTTTGGAAAATTACAGTAGAAGCAGTGACTTTTGAGAAAGTTTCAATATTACTAGCTCTAGAATTTCCAGAATACTCTTGCTCAATATAGTTTTTTTATAGCTCTTTTTCACTTCGAAGCAATATAGATGAGAAATTTTGTAGAGGCCTATGATTTTCAAAACAAAGAGTATGTATTCCAACTAAATACAAATATCCCAACACAATAACACACTCTTATCTGAATATGAAAAATCACTAGAATTTTTTTTATGAAGGCTATGGAAATGAATAATAAAATATTAGATAATTCCTAAAGAATTTTGGGAATAATTCTATGACATACAATATTCAAGGGTAATTAAGTTTGCATTGTCTATGTTCAAGACCTAAAGAAAAGCCTTTCATGTATGACAAATTGATAGAATCATTGACCAAGATGAAATAAAGAAATGATTTCTAAGAGGATCATATAGAGGGGCTTGAGTTGAAATTGGAATAAATTAGAGATATTAAATGGATCATGTCGTGTTAGCATTGTGCATTTTTGCTAGGCATAGTTGTGCCACCATGTCATGCCAGACATGACACGGTATGATTACCATGTCATGCCAAGCATGGCCAAATGTAGAGTTGTGTCAGACCATGCTAGACCATCCCTATGAAACCCATTGCATGAAAATGTAATGGGTGATCGACTTTTATGGCCGACCAATTATAGTGGACCATGTCAATAAGATCCGACTTAAGTGGCCTAATTTTTAAAAAAAATAATAACCCACCCCATCAGGTAGGGGTAGCCACTCGTCGGAAGTTGACTTATGACCTTTAGCCAATCTTGGGTCCTCAAGGTGGTAGACCATGCCACCGGGCCAAGCACATGGATCATGCCTTACTTGACATAAGGGATGACTTGTACTGACCCAACACGGCATGACCCATGCCATGGGGCAGCACAACCCAGGACTAAGCATAGTTTTGAATCAAATTGTGTTAGGCTAGGCATAGCTGAACTGGGTTGTGCTACCAGCCATGCCCAGGTTACTCGACTCAGTTGACACCTTTAGAACAAATGAACATTGTAATTAAGAGTATATAGATTCATATTGACAATTGGTACTACCAGTCAATGAGAAGAACATCAATGAACTACAAAGTGATACCAAGATAAACCAAAATGATTACATGTTAATATGCTTAGAAGTTGCATGAGGGGAAACAAATGGAAAAAGCTAAAACAAAGGATATAATAATTAATAGTACCATGACTTTCCCAAACTTCATACCTCCCAATGTCATGACATTATCTAAAATCAAGGTGCCTGAAGAATAAAATATCCAACTCAACCACTTAGTTGTGATAGAAAGACAAGGAGTATTGGAGGATTGAATAGAGATTACTTGAAGTGCTAGTAAGTTGAATGTGATGAAGAACGATGCTAAACATAATTTTCATACAAACCTCCCTTATTCGTAGCATTTTTGAAATGGAAAATTGGAAGAACAACTTGGGAAGTTTTTAAATATTTTCTAAAGTCCTAATTATATAAAATATAGTGCAATTATTCAGGATGTCATTAGTAGAAAATGAAATTTGGAGATATTTGGCATTATGAATATGAAAGAAAAATATAGTGCAATTATTCAATGAAAACACTCGATGAATTTGAAAGATCCAAGAAGTTTTATAATACCACACATAACTAAAGAGAACATATTCCAAAAGATGTTAGAAGATTTGGGATTAAGTATCAACTGGATGCCTTTTTTGATAGCACAAAGGTTTGTACCTCAACAAGATCACTCCAACCTTTCTCTCATTACAAATGGATGATTCATTGATAAAGCATCTAATGAGTAATATTGAATATATTTTGGTTAAGGTTGATATATTTATTTTTTCTAGAGAGTTTATGATGTTAGAAATGGAAGAAGCCTGATATACTCTATTGGTTTTTGGATGATCATTTTTAGCCACTAGACAATACCTCATTGATGTCAAGAATGGAAAAGAGAGTTTATGCTTTGTATAAGTGAGGAGCAAGTGAAGTTCAACATTTGCACGAGCATGTAGAATCTAGATGATGATGAAAAAATTTATTGGAGGATTGATAACCACCTTCACACCACAAGTAAATAAAACATAAACTTTTGGTTGAAAGATTTTGTAAAAGATTTCTAGCCTGGTGAAGATCAAGAGAAAGATGTAAAAGAGGAATTATGAAACTATGAAAGTGAAGTCAAGACTAAGGAGAAAGGTTGCTATGAAGTTATAATATTCTTCAAAGTCACAACTTTATAAGGATTTAAAGAAGAGTACTTTAAAGAGGTGGGAAATGAAAGTGAAATTCCCAAATTTTTTTCCAATTTATATGAAGAAAATGATGTAGATGATTTGGAGAAAATACTAGTAGTGAAAGTTTAGGTAGAATTTCAACTAGTGAATGATGATATAATAGAGGAAGAAATGACTTCATCAATAATTCAACAAGGTCAGAAAAGAAAAAATCAAGGAAACAATGAAAGTCATAGCTTTAACTAGTGTTAAAACTTTGGAAATACATAAACTAAATAAAAAAGTTGTAGTAAGCCATAATATCTTGACCTTCGAGTTCCAGAAAAAAAATTGAAGTATAGACCAAAAAAAAGCCACAGCGATTCTTAAATTCGTAGAATCCAACAAATATGAAGCCAAAATAATGAAAAAGCCATGACAAAATGGGAAAGAGAAAGAAAACAAAGAAGCCCCGAGGGTAAAATATGGAATAAGATTCCACACTAAAAAAACTTGGGAAGAAAATAAGAAGCGAGATATTATATGATGAAGCTATCCTAGATAGCTGAGTTCATTGATGGAGGTAATAATTTATTGATGGTCTAACTATATATGTTTAGCATAGCACTACATGGAATACATTCCAAGAATTTTTTTATATATGGTGTGATAAAATAAATATATCCACTCACATAAATTCTTTTACACCAACAAAATTTAGTCATAGAATTCAAACCCTACTATGACTCATTTATATGTCTACAAAAAGAAGCAGCTCTACTATCTAGACATATTAAGATACTCAAACTTAGTTGTAGCATACAATTGTGGAGAATGAGATGAATATAAATTTGTTTATATAAAGGGGAGTATTTTTTTTGGGGATGCATAATAGTTTTAGTATAAGAATTTATTTGGTATGTTAAATATCGAATAAAACTAGTTACTTTAATGATTATTTATGATGTGTTTGCATAAAAAAGAGCTTTAGAATGAATTATTTCACTAAATTATGATTTTTGATGAATAATGATGAACAATAATGAAATCAAGTAATTTTTGTGTGAAATAGAGACTTAAAGGATTGTTGAGCAGTAAAGAAGCAAAAAGTCATATAAATTCATAACATTCCTTGTGTAATGACATTATCACATCTCGTTGAGCTATAGGAGTTTTTAAAATCCATTGGTAGCCAAAACCCTACACAAATAATCATAGAAATCTTATTATGTCATGACTCTACCACCTCATTGACATAATTATTTTATTATATAACATATTCTTTTTGGATGTGATATTAATTTTATATCACAAAAACTAAATACCAACTTGTGCTAAAAGCAATGGCAACTACCATTACCATGACTTTCACAATATAGAGCAATCAAAGTCCAAGAAAAAAACCATAATGCAATTTCCAACACTATGAATTTTAGTGACAAAAAGTTCTAGATATCAATACTTAAGATAGTCATTTCTTGGGCCAAAGTCATGGTTCATTCCAAATAATCATGACTTTCAACTTAAATTTTGTAACCAACCACTCGAGTATAAAAGGAAAAAACAAGAATTTCAGAAGAGAATTCTAGGGCACGAAAGAAAAATGCAAATCTAAGGTATTGGTAGCAAAATTTTGCCCGGCCCTAAAAAATATCTATGAAAAATATGACAACACAAAGAACAAGCATAAACCCTAAAGGAATGACATGCGTTTGAACTCTCCCTAATAACAAATTTGGAGCACAAAACTGAGTATTGTGAATTTAAATTTTGATTCCTAGATGCTCTTGAGGAATAATATTGGGAACCTGAAATTCCATAAGATATTTCTCTAATTATCTTGTATAAATTTCTCTCTAATATTAGATTATATTGAGGTCTAGAATTAGTATATTTAACTATATGTGATGGATACTCAAGAATTAATTTGATGTTTACATTTTATTATTGTTTGGATATTGATGGATGTGATATTTATGTAGAAATAAAATTAGGATTTTACTATTTTTTAATTTGTGATAGGTAAGTCATGAAACATACATGTGAGTAATGGTAGGAAGGAAGTGATATCTCGTCTAATCATCATGCATGATACAAACCTATACTTGACAATATAATGGTGAGGGATATTAACTATATGAGTATGGTACTTATAAAGTCAAAAGTATGAATATTTTTTACAAACCGATCTATTGTGCATGACTTAGAAGCACTAACCATCAATTGATATGAAGATTTCATTGAACCTATTCAAAATGGTTTTACCATCTTTAGTGTAAGGCTCGTATATCATCAAAAAGGATGATGATAGTAAGTCATGAGATATACATACTTAAAGGTGACACATATGATGATGACAATCATGTGAGTTACTTTCTATCATATGCCTATCACCAATAAGATTCAAAAAAAAAGCATAAGTTTATTTTATGAGTATGGCACTTATGAAGGTGAAAGAGTAAATAATTTTACTACCACATTAGTTTACATATATATGAAATCCAAGGGTATATAATAAGAATACACATATGAAGTAATTGTCAATGGAAGTTGACAAGTTGCGTAAAAGGTATGAACTTGTGAATAACTCTTGAGTAGAGTTATTTTTTCATTTTGGTATAAAAGTACCAAGAAAATAGTTATGTGGAACTCATTATTTGGAAGGACCCAATAGTTGATAACTATCTTATATGTCAATAGGGCACAAGGTCATTTCCAGAATATTTGTACATTAATTCTTATAACAAAATATAATAATATCCAAACTATTTGGTATCTCCATCATTGTAGATAGAAATTATTTAGAATTGGTGCTACTAGGGCACCAATTCTAAAATCTAAGAATCTTTCCTAAAACTAGTAATATCCTATCAACTAAGGTAGTTTTCGACTAATAGTTGGTTAATTGAAATACCTACAAAAATCCCTATAAGATCAATATTTAGACTAAAAGTATATCTTACTATTTATATGATTAATATACTTATGAGAGTATTTGAACAAGAAACTCTTGCCCAATGATATTTTCTTCCTCTTTCATTCTTCTTTGTGGAATTGTGAGGTGTTTCATATGATAGTTAGCATTGAGTTATCACAATCTTTTTATTATGTAATAGTATCTTTGTGGTTGTGATATTTTCTTGGAATCATGATTGCTATATTTCTAAAATATAATGATGGTCGCGACTTTTTTTTACTTTGTGGCAACTAAGTACTCCATTAGTATATAAAGTCAAAATATTTTCTAGCATCATGACTTAATTAATATAGAGTCAAATTCTTCATAATATAAAGTATTTTTTTGGTCATGATAATATTTTCAATCATGACTCTATGTTCCTAGAACATTTGTCTTAATCATAACATTTTTACACTAATTTGCATTCTAGAGAAGAAATGAATCACACCTGGACATTCTTTCTGACATGACTTTGTGATGTAGAGAGTAGATGCATCAATTGCAGTCATTCTTATCATTGTGACTTTGCATTAAAAAAAGTATTTATCCCATTTATGATAATACTTCCACTATGACTTTGTGCTCCAGATAAGAGTTGCTTCATTCATGACATTCCTTTGTCATTGTGACATTTTTTTTCAAGAAATGATTCAAAGATATGATAAAAGTGCAATCTCAACTCAGTACTAAAAACCTAGGTAGCATGCAAAAACCTAGGGAGCATGTCTTCGAACCTTTACTTAGGAACAAATCCAATGAAAATGCAAGTAAAAATTGATTGGAAATAAATTTTAAGACTTAGATCCTTACTATGGATATCTTTGAGAACTCTCGATTGTATGAGATGTCACACCACACATCTCATACAAATTCTTCCCTAATGTCAGGCTAAATTTGAATCTAGGATTAGTTCATTGTGCTTATGTTATGATGATATGATTATATAATGTTCATTTGTAGAAATCTTGTAATTTGAATTTTTATGGACATGAATGTTATTTAGAAGTAAAATTTAGGGTTTTCATTATATCATAGATTTCTACATGTTAGGCATGATAGATAATGAAAGGTAAGTTATAGGGCATACTCATGAAGTATGATACGAAGGAAGCAACATCATTTCTAATCTAATTGCATGAGATAAACTTATGAATAAAAACTTGATATTGGTGTAAGTTTAATTATTAGAAATATGATACTCATGATTTCGAAAGCACGGACATATTTATGAATAATTCATTGTCCATATTCAAGAAGAATTGATCCTCAAATGATGTGGGAATTATGTAAAATGTCTAATCTATGAGTTTCACCATAGTATGAGAGTCATAAATAAGTAATGTTAGATGGTAATAGGTAAGTCATGGGATACACTTAAGTTGAGGTGTTTCATATAATAGTGATAATGTTGCAATTATATTACAATGGTATATTTTTAAGCAAAGTCTCACAATCATATGATAGTTATTATCGAGTAAGAAGAAGAAGAATCTTCATCTTCTTCATATGAATGAGGAAGAAAAAGAAGAGGAATAAGAAGGGCATTAAGAGGAATAAGAAGGGCATTAAGAAGAAACTAATAAAGGTGTTTCATATGATTGCGACAATCTTCATCTTCTTCATCATAAAATCCTCACTTTTTTTAGTCGGACACAAATAGGCACTCCTTGTTGGCATGTATCCCCCACATTGTAGCTCATTGCTCTACTTTAGCCCCGTGTTCCTCTTTCATTCTCCTTGCATACTCTTTCCAATCATTGTCTCTTCTCTCCAATTCCACCTCTAAGAAACTTTGCATAGACTTAGCTCCACCTTCAAGTGAATCTTTCTATCATTATCTTCCAACTCCATATTTTTCAATAGGTTGAGGACCCCTTCCAAGTTTCCTTGTCAATGCAGAGGAAAATTGCATCGGAGTGGTGATATTTCATCAAATATATCTCTAGCTTATTTCATTTATTTTACTTTGACTATGGAGAAGGGTGACACTTCTTGCCCAACTTTGATTAATTCTTTATCTTTAATAATCAACTTCTCTTCTTATCTCCTTCAAGCCATCTCTTCATACTCACCAATGTCAAGGGGATAATCGTGGGCATCATTCAACTCTAGCTTCATTAGTCAAGACTCCTTTAGCTTGACATAGTTGTTGGTGTTTCGAGCAAAATATCCAATCTAATTGGCACATAAATGCAACGGAAGTTATAATTTTTTGTTCCTTGACCCACCAAGGATCACATGCATTTTATAAAAACATGAATGAAGGATAAATAGAAACTTACCTCTTGTAGATCGATTCATCATGCCTTCAAATTGTGCATCCTAGTTTATTCGGATCTTCAAAAGTACTGCCTTTCTGAAAAATAACCACTCTCTACAAGTATCCACACTCGAACAAATAATGAATGATCTTGTTGAATGCTAGTTTAGATTCATATTCTCAAAATGAAAGGGTTTTTCCCTTTTTTATAAAAGAAGACTACTTGCATCAAATATGTCTCACACATATATATATATATACAAGTTTATTAGGGTTTTAATCATAAATAATTTTAATTATATATTTAAAATACTTTTAAATAATAACAACTTAAATTCAAATCCTTAAAACCCCCTCTTAAATGAATTTATTCATTAAAACTCAAGTTTAATGTAACAAATTAATTATTTATTTAAATCATGAATTTTAACTCTCTCAAAATTAAATTCGACTTTAAATAATAACTAATTATTATTTGTGATTTAAAATAATCTCATCATTTTAAATTACTATAGTGAGTGAAAAATCATAACTATTATTATTCATTCTTAATATGTGACCCTATAGGTTCAATTAACATTAGTAGTCGACCTAAATCACATTTTGATCCTATATGTCATAAGTGACATCTAGCAAGATATTATGACTACCCAAGTTAAATGAAAAGTTCATGATCCTGGATAACCTTAATATAGCTAATAACATAATCTTTTTGCCTCATAATATCTTGATAGAATATAAGGCATAGACAAAGTCAACATTATATCATTTTATATTTGATTACTCAAAACTCAATTAGACTGAAAGAACAAATGATATTGATCTCCATTAATTCATTTGAGCATGGCCATGTATTTCTCAGTCTCAATTGTCAAGGGGACCCAGAGATATCTCTCTTATAATAAGAGGGACAAATTCCATCTTAATCGCTCATATCTCACTATATAATTTTTATTATATTCAAGTATAACCTTTATAGTCATCTAATTAAAGATAATGTTTGATTATATCAAAACACAATATTCATTATGTTGAGAACTATAGTGATCTTAGGTCAAAGGATTTAATAACATAACTATTAGAGATTAGCTTATGACTTTGATCCAAGTATTAATCTCAAGATGAGTCTGTCCAATATTTATTCTCAACAAATAAATATAAATTTGATTTGTATCTCATACACACATTCATCCCATGAATATCAATCAAACTTTATACTAATCTTAATTCATTATTATTCCCATAACAATAACCAATTAGAGACATTTAAAATAATTAATATTATTATTCAAGGATATTATAAATAATAAACATGCTAATCATCATAATACTTAATTCTCAAAAATAGTCAAAATACCATGTCCATACGATAGGCCTAGAGCCCTATTACTAATAATAGAAACATAATCAAGAGGGGTGACTCATTTATCTTGAGAATTCTCCTCCTTGTAAATTGGGAATGATCTTTTTTAAGATCTTCTCCATATGGATCCTTACATCCTCTTACCATGATAAAGAGCAAGATTTTCTTATCTTGCATGATGATTAAAAGATGGAGAACAACTAAAAAATAGAGCATAAAAAGTATAAGCAAACATTGATACCTTTTATGAGTTCTCCTACACTATATTTCCATACATATTTTTTGATAAAACTTTTCATGTCCAATTTTTTTTTGTCTAATGTATTGGTGATTTCCTTGAATTTTGGTTGCATATTTAAAGATTTGAAAGTCATACCATTCATAGTGCTTTGAAATCCAAACATGTCATTATAAAATTTTTATCGAAGCATACCCAAACTCCTTGTATGTATCATTTTTTGTCTTGCATGTCTCTAGGTTGGAGTAAAACAGTCTCATGATCATTATGTTCTCCCATTCCATGCGTGTGTAAAAATTAAACCAATTTTTTCTCTCTATATTTAGTTGGAAAGGTGAGATGAATTCAATAAACCTCACCTCACCCACAAAATTCTTCCTAGCTAGAATAGAAGTCATGTATCTCCTCCCCCCTTTTGTAAAAAAAATTTGTTTGTGCACTTTAAATTTAGAGGAAGTCTATGTGATGAGTTGCTTATTTCATTTACATTTGACCTTGCAATTTGCCTCGGGTTCTTTTCTTCTTGCCATTAACATTGAAATCAATATCTCCTCTTCCATAATAGCTTGAATCTTCAAAGAATGGACCCATACTATTATCAAAGAGGAAAATAAAAAATATTTTTTACAAAAATTATGGTTAGTACTTTATATAGGGTTATGGTTAAGTTATGACTAATGAAAATTTTACGATGAATTTGTGCATGGCTGTGACTTTTCTTTTAAAAGGATAGTCATGATTGGTTTTAAGTGTGGTGACTTTATTTTTCATGTGAGAAAATCATGTCTTGGTTTGAATCTAATGACTCCTTTGTGGGTATTTGTTATGTATAAGTATTTGTGTGTGTGTGTGTGTGTAAAAATATTATTACATCACGTAGCTTAAAATAATTTTGGGTTGTCGCCCAAGTAATACTATGTTTAACTTTCTTGGCTAGACCAATATTAGATCTCTAATTTAGTCAGTAATTTTAGTAGTTCAGAAAAGCTTCTTTATAATCTTTCTCCTCCAATTGTTTTCCCAAATTCTTTTTCAGCATCACATCATCTATCAGAGTCTTTCCTTCAAGATATTATTTATTAGATGCCATGACTTTACAAAAAGTTACGGTATTATTTCCTATTATCAATATCGATAAGGTCGTGCTTTATTATGAAATCATGACATAAAGAAATATTCTCTAGATCCTTTTTTGAGCCTTTGAAATAAGTTGTGACTTCTTCTTTAAGCTTAAATTTCACTAATGTTGCAACTTTAATTCCTGATATAACTTCTTTCATAGATTCTACAAGTAATGTCATGAATTCTTAAAAAGTTGTTTTATTAATTACAACTATAACCTCATCTTTCTTCTGATATTTAATGATTGTTGTCTCCACCTCACTTTTCTATTCTAGTAAATCAATGATCTCTAGTGAACTTTCCTCCACTTGTATTCTTTTGACAATCTCAAAAATTCCTCAGCAAGTTCTTATTTTTTTAATTGAGAAATTCATTATTTTAGCTTCTTCCTTTGCATATTTAGGAAAGGTTGACTTTGATTCTTTGGAAGTCATGCTTTGAAAAATATCACAACTTCATAGCAACGTTTTTCCTCAAATTCTCTTGCACTATTTTCTTCACTCCAAATTGCTGCTAGTTCATCATCTTCACTATATTCTTATGACCAAAGAACTTCAAGGAAGTCCTTCCATTTGAAACCATCTCTTGTCTTTGGCCTATGGAGAAGTGGCTATCTATTCTCTAGTAATCATCTTTGTTTGTCATCAAGAATTTGCATGCTTTTATATATACTAAATTTCACTAGCTCTTTATTGGAACAAAGTATCAATTTTTACTTATTGAAATTTATTAATATCTATACATTAGCTAAAAATGATCATCCCAATATCAATGGATCATACTAGTCTTCTTACATATCTAGAACAACAAAATTAGTATAGAATATAAATTGTCAACCTTGATGATTGAATCTTAATTAATCTCCATCAGAAACTTGATCAATTGGTCGACCATCTATAGCAAGAGAGAGGTTGGAGTAATTTCACCAAGATTCAATTTCAATTTCATAAAACACTTATAATTTTTGAGCTTTCTTATGAATTTACGATGAATGATTATTTTATACTTTTCAATTATTTTTATCATTCTATATGTCTCTAATTTTCTCTTACTACTCATGAAATCTTTCATAAATTTTACGTGCTAGGGAATCTAAGATAAAGCTATGGAAAAAAATATATTAACTTCCAACTTCCTGAAGGTATTAAAAAACTTTTCAAATTTCTCATCTAGCTTTTCCTTTCTAAAATACTATAGAAAAAGAAGATTAGGTGGATGATTTTGTTTGCATTTTTCATATTCATTCTTTGGCAAATCATCATTCTATTGATTGCTTCGAGCATCATATATCTTCTCTTTCAATTCTATTTCCTCGTGTGTTTTAGCTAGAAAATGAGTTGGGTAGTAGGTTCTGTGGATACCATGACTCTGAAAATATCATAGCATAAGATGTCATAGTGGTAAGCATTATGACTTTGAAAAAAGTCATGATATTGTTAGTCACAACTTCCTCCTCTATTTCACTATTTCTTTTGGATTTATCTTCTATTTTATACCCTTCTAACTCATTATCACTTCTGAATATTATGGACATGAACCTCTTTGGATTCATTTTAGTATTGCTTGGTAGTTGGTAATCTAGCTATGTTATTCTCCTTCATTGATAGAGTTATTTACCTAAGTTGATTCTCAATAATTTTTATCACCATGTTATTGTGCTCTATCTTTATTTCAATCCATTTCATCTTTTTTTCTGGTAGATCATTACACTTTTTTGTCTCTATGAGTGGCACAAAAATATTATCTTCTCATAATGACTTTTTTACTCCCTTTGGGTAATTGTAATTGATCTAGAGGCTCCTTTATTTGATATCATATTGAGTTGCTTCCAATTTTTTTCTAGAATTGTTTCATGTTCTACTATACATTCTTTTGACTTTCATACAACAAACTTTTGTGATTTATCATGTTTCGATGATAATGTGTGGGAGCATTATTGTTGGGTATAAATACATACTTTTTTTCTACAAAATTTTAGTTTCCTCCATTTGATACATGTGGTTGGAATTGGATGTTTCCTACAATTGAAAATTGATACATTTTTTCACACTACGTCTTTTGTTATTTTGGATTAAAATTTATTGAAAAATATGGTAAGTTCATCTTCATCACTATCAGTCTATCCTAGTCCAGTACTCTAGCTTGTTTCCTTTTAAATACTCATTCATTCAGTATATTAGTAGTTCTTAGCAAGCTATTTGAATAATTAATGAACCTCTTTGGGTTAGTTGTTCATAATCAAACCACCCAAAGCAGCATCAATCATCTCATCGTGTAGTTTAACCTATTGTATAATATTTTGAGCTTGAAACCACAATTCAAATTAATAATATTAGGCACCTCCTCAATAGTTCTTTGAATCAATCCTAAGCATCATATGACATCTTTTACTCCTCTTATCATATTGGATTATCTCTCACATTAGTTGAAAGGTAATTTGAGACAAAAAGAACTTGGTTAGACAAGCTTGAACAAGTTTATCCTAACTCTTAATCAATCATCTAGTTAAGCACTAGAACTTGATGTGGGCCTTGTCTCTCAATGAAAATGAAAAAAGTTGTAAATTTATTACATCTAAGCTAACTCCATTGATCTTCATTGTATCATACAACTCCAAGAATATTCATACAACTCCAAGAATATTCATACATGGCTATTCGGATCTTCTAAAAATCATCCACATATTGATATTGTTGAACCATGACTATTAGACTAGGCTTCAACTCAAAATGATTCAATTGTAATGGTTACATCTAAATTCTAGAAAAACTATACATTAATGTTGGCAACCAATAGTCTCTTAAGATACAATGAGGAATGAGCTGTTAGATAGTTTATTTTTCACCCCCTTAGTTATTTCTATTATTGCCATTACATTCCATATTTCCTTTCTCAATTTTTTTTTCTGAAAATGATTCACCTTATCCTTTCAATTTATGGGTCTAAGTATATTAACTCAATTCTAGAGTTTTAACATAAAATAAATTAAATCATTAATGCATCCATAATCCAAACTAATTACATTACATAATTCAAATTACAAAAACCCTAAACCATATAAATTTCATACAAATTCTCGAATCTATCCTTAGAGGAGAGGAGTTTGAGAGTCATGCCTCTAACTCTAGGGATTAACATAAATCATGCATCTTTTGCTTGCTTGTGAAACCACTAAGGAGTGTGAAATTTACTTGTAGGATTTGTAGTTATCATAGCTTTGCTTATTATATGAAAGAGAAGAAAAACAAATGGAGAGATCTTCTCAAAAATTGTCTAAAATCCACTTTTATTCATGGGTAGCTTTGTATTATATAGAGTAGGAAGTCACAATTTTTAGAGAAAAGTCACGACTTCGACCTTCATTTCTTTAGCTTGAAGTCGAGACTCTAGATAATGGTTGTGACTATATTCAACATATCGATCTTTCTATAACACAAAATCAGGGTATATTCAATGATAATGACTTTGGCCTAATCTCTCTAATTATGATACTGTTAGGATGCCACGACATCTATATTTAGCCTGCACATACAAATCATGGTTATGTCTTTCTCTGAGCACAAGACTTGTGACCTTGAAAAATATCATACTCGAGTAATATCTTTTATAAAATTTTGTGTTCCAACAGTCATGATTTTGAATATTTTTTATATATTTGTCATGAGTAATTGTGGCTCTATATTTTTGTAGCTCAAAAGTTATGGCTATGTCATATCTTTTTGTGGGTGGAAAAAAGAATTTTTTTTTTCATTTTCTATTTCCTCTATTATACTCTAATATTTTTTATTTATTTAAGTAGAATGTCACAATAAAGAAAACCATGACTGTGTCCATCATCTATTGAGCTTGAGATCACAACTCTATAAAGTAGCCATGACTATCAAACCTATTCTAATCTTTCTAATTAACACAAAATTCTAGTGCTAAAAAATATCCACAACTATGGCCAATTGTCCAAGTAACACAAAGTAATAGTACTAGAAATGATCATAATTTTGATATTTGTCTTTCTCATTTATCATATAATTGCAGTACTAGGAATGATCATGGAATAGAAAAAGCTTCTCATGTGTATCATATGGTCATAGCATTGAAATTGATCATGGCTTTGACATTGATAATGGCTTTGACATTGATCTTTTTCAATCAGCATATAGTTGGGATGCTATAAATGGTCACTGTGTTGGGAATGACCACTTAAGTGCATCATATGGCCATGCTGCAAAGAATGGTATCTCTTGTATATCAAATGGTATTGACATAGAAATTGGCCATAGGTATAGCCTTGACCTTTCTCATTTATCACGTGGCCATATCACTATAAAATGAATATGATAATGTCAATTAGCCCAAACATAAAAGTCATGATTTTGCCTTCTCTTAAAGATAAGAGTTGCAGGCTTAGAGAATAGTCACACTAGAGTAAATGTCTAATGTGATATTTTATGTATAAAAGTCATAGTGCTAGATAATTGGCATAGATTTGGCCTGAGTTGTTTTGGTTTTATAACTTTCTATATCTCAAAATCATGACTTTAAAAATGGTTACGGCTCTTGTTTGAGACTACAAAACCTTATTAAAGATAAATTCAGTGTGCTATAAAGTAGTCATTACTTTTAGGACTACAATGGCACTTAGTGTGACCAAAAATTAATATCGTAGTCATTTAATTATTATGAGATAAATATGTTTGTGAATTTATAATAATATTATAGACAAAGAATATATTGCATAATTAAAAGACTGTGCTAATAAGTTGGTATAGTGATTACAGACAAAGACTATCATGACCAATTAGATAGAGTTTTAGGAAAGAACGAATACCAAAACTATTCGATGATCCATAATTTACAAATTAGTCAAAATCCTACAAAAAATTATCAATTTCATGACTATTCATTAAAATATATCAAAACTATAATATGATGAAATCGTCCAATTATTTTCTATTCTCATGCTTATACATCATCTAATAGTGCTGAAATACTAAACAATGTTAGATAATTTGAATACCAAATGTCTTTATCCATCTTATTCTTTATTTAATCCACTTCTTATTCTTATTCATTGTCTACATCAACTTCTCTTTCTACTTCATTTTATTTTTCAATTTAACTCTTTCTTCTTTTTCTTCATTTTTAGATTGTTTTTATTCATTTTATTCTTCTTATTTGTTTTCTTCTTTTTTTTCATCATTATTCTTCTTATTTGTGTTCTTTTTATTTTTTTCTCATCATTATTCATCTCCATCTTCTTCTTTTTATTTATCTACTACTTCTACTTGATCATCTTCTTATTCCTCTTATTTTTTATTTTGTTCTTCTTCCTCTTATTTTTTATCTTTTATTCATCATCATCATCATCATCATCATCATCATCATTATCATCATCATCTCCTCCTCCTCCAATTTATTTTCTCCTTCTACTTTAATATCTTTTTTTTCTTTTTCTTATCATTCTTAGGCTTCATCTTTTCCTTCTCATCCTTCTTCTACTTCTTTTTGTTCTTGTTCTTTTTTGTCTTCTTTTTCTTTTTATTTTTATTCTCCTTTTTTTCTACTTCTTATTCTTCTTCTTTTCCTTGTTTATTTTTTTTGTTATTCATTTTCATGATCATATTCTTCAATTTTTCTTTAACGAATTTCTTGTTATGTTTCATCTTATTTTTGTCTCTATTCTTCTTCTTTTCTGCTCATTCTATTTCTTCTAATTATTTTTATTCTACTACTACTACTTCTTCTTCTTCTATTTCACTTTCTCTTTCTTCTACTCCTTCTCTTTGTTATTTTTTTTCCATGCTTCTTCTTCTACTTATTTTGATTCTGCTCCTCTTCATACTACTTCTTTTGAACCTTTTCCGCATACTAACTTCTACTTCTTCTGATATATCAACTTATTCTTTGTCACGTTCTTATTATTTTTAACATCTTTTCTTTTTTCTTTTTCATCTTAAATTTTTTCTTCTTCATCTTCTTCTACCTTTATTTCTATTTTTTTCTTCTTATTTTTCTTTAACTTCTACTTCTCCTTATCTTTATCCTCCTCCTTCTTCTTATTTTTTCATCTTTATCTTCTTCTTCCCTTTCTTATGTTCTTTCTATATGTTTTTCTTATTATTCTTATTATTTATGTCATTATTCTCCTACTCCTACTTCTTCTACTTCTTATTATTCATTTTTATTTTCATATTCATCTAATTCTTTTTATTCTTCTTATTTTTATTATTATTATTCTATCTATTCTTCTTCTCCTTCTCCTTCTGCTACTTCTCCATCTCTTTTCTCATTCTTCACCTTTTTCTTTTTTTTCTTCTTTAGCTTCTTATTCTTATTCATTTTATTCTTCTTATTCATGTTGTTCTTGTTATTTTACTTCTCCTTCTCAATATTCTCCTTCTTCTTCATCTCCTTCTTCAATAATGTCTATTTGATCATCTTCACTTTTGTCTTCTGTTGTTTCAACTTCTTAAATAACATCATCAGCATCATTTTTTTTCTCCTCCTCTTTCTTCTTCTCCTTCTACATCTACATCTTCATTTTCTAATTCTTTTTATTCTTCTCATTCTTCTTCTCTTTCTTCTTCTTCTTCTTCTTCTTCTTTGTTATCTTCAACTTCTCCTCATTTTTGTACTCCTCCTACTCCTTTTTTTCTTCTTATTCTTCTTCTTTTCCTTCTTCATCTTCTTTTTTCTTTTCTAGCTTTATCTTCTTCTTCATCTTTGTAGCCTTGTTCATCTCCATCTTTTTGTTCTTCTTCATTTTATTTTATTTCTTCTTCCTTTGTTATTTCTTTTTTTTCACTTTCTTCTTCATATTCTTCTTCCTATTCTCTTTCTTCTACTCCTCATTCTTATACTTATCTTTCTTCTTCTTCTTATGCTTATTTTTCTTCTACTCGTCATCCTCCTCCTTATTCTTTTGCTTCTTCTTATTCATTTTATTCTTTATCATATGCTTATTATTTTTACTAATTTCTTCATCTACTTCTCTTTCTTATCCTTTTTCATCTTCTACTTATTTTTCTAATTTTTCTTTTGCTTCTTATTCTTCTTCTACTTCTAATTATTTTTTTCTTCTCATTCTTCTTATTATTTTTTTATTTTTTATCAGCATCATAATATTTTTTTTCTCCATATCATTATTATTCTTGTCATTCTTATTTTCCATTTACATCTTCAACGTCGACTCATCTTGTTTTCCTTATCCTTCTTCATCTTCATATTTTTCTTATTGTTCTATTTTTTTTATTCTACTTCTTCTCCTTCTTCTACTTATTTTCCTTCTTATAATTCTTTAATATTATAATTTTCTTCCCCATATTCTTCAACTCCTACTTCTTCATATCCTTATTTTTTAGCTTATTTTACTACTACTTCTTCTATTAATACTTCTTCTTATAAATTATTCATCTATCTCTTTTGCACATTTTTATTCATATCTACTTTTCTAGTTCATGATCTTTTTCTTCCACTAATTCATCATCTTATTGGTATTTAATATCTTTTTCTTCTTTATCTTCTTTTTATTCTTCATATTCTTTTTATTGTTAATATTATTATTAATTTTTTTCTTTTTTTTATATACTTTTTCTTTTTGTTTTTTTTTTGTTTTTCTATTACGTCTTCTTCTTTTTACTCTTATTATTATTTTTTTTTCTTATTTGTCTTCCTCTTATTTTTCTTCTTCCACTTATTGGTCTTATGTTTTCTTTCTTTTGCTTCTCTATCGTTATACTTTTCCACTTCTTCACCTTCTACATCATAATCTTGTTCTGCATCATCATCTTATTCTTCCCCTTTTTTCTTCTTCTATTTCTTCTTCAACTTCTTTTTCTACTTCTTCTTCTCTTTCTTATTCATCTTCTCCTACTTTTTGTTGTTCTTTTTATTTTGATATATTTATTTTTCTTATCATTTCAATCATGTCATTCATCATTTTATTATTAATATTTTTTCCACTTGCTATTCTCCATCTCCTCATCCTCCTTCTACTGCCTTTCCATATTTTTCTTCATATTCTTCCTTATTTGCAACTTCTTCTTATTTTCGTTCTCGTTCTCATTATTCTTCTCCTTCAATTTGTACTTTTTATTTTTTTTATTCTTGATTGTTATTCTTTCTTCATCTAATTCTTCTTGCTCTTCAATTTTTCTTCTTCTTATTGTTTTTCTTCTAATTTTTCTCTTTTTACTTTATTATTATCATTTTATTCTTCTTGTTTTCTCTATTCTTTTACTTCTCCATCTTATTCGTCTTTTTCTTTGGCTTCTTTTTCTTATCCATTTTCTTCTCATTCTGCCATCTACATAACCTTTTCATTTTTCTGCTTATTCTTCTTCTTTCTCTTCTTATTCATCTTCATTTTTTTTCTTTTACTTCATTTTATTTTTATTCTTTATTCTCTTCTCTTTCAACTTCTTCTTTTTCTTCTATACATTCATCCACTTATTATTATTATTATTCTTATTATTATTCATGTTCTTCTTCTTGTTCTTCTTATTCTTATATTTCAATTTCTTTTTCTTTTCCTCTTCTTATTCTCATTATTATTGTTCTAGCTTCTTGCCCCTTGGCTTTCTTCTTATAGTTCGTCTTCTCCTTCTTCTATTTTTTTTTCTTCATCATATTATTTTTTCCTTCTTATTATTCGGTTTCTACTTCTTTTTTTATTATTCTTTTTATTCTTCTTATATTTCTTCTCCTCCTGCTTCATAATCTTATTTAATATTATTATTCTTCTTTATCTTTTACTTCTTAATTTTTTTTTCTTATTCTTGTTGTTCTTCTCCTTTTATTTTCTTATCCTTTTTCCATACATCTCCATGTTCTTGTTCTTCTATTTATTTTCTACTTCTTCTAATATTACTATTATTTCTTCTTTAAGTCCTAATAGTAATCATAAATAAAAAATAGTGTAATTATCTTCTTTATTCTCATCATTATATTAATGTTCTTTTCATCATCTTTTTATTCTTCTTATTTTTTTTTTCTTTTTCATGTTGTTTTTCTTATTTTTCTTTTTATTCATCTTCTTCTCCGCCTATTTTTATTATTATTCTTCTTCTTCCTTTCTTCCTTTTCATCCTCCTATTTTTTCTTCTTCTCATTCTATTTTTTGTTTACTTCTTCTACTTATATTTTTTTTTTCTTCTTCTTCACTTTCACCCTCTCATTCTTCTACTTCACTTCTTCTTCTTATTCTTTTTCTTTTTTTATTTTTTATTCATCTTAATCTTCATATTCCTCTAGGACTTTTTCTACTTATTCTTGTTAATCATATTATTATTATTATTATTCTTTTTGTTTACCTTCTTCTTTATGTTGTTCATTGTAGTTCTTTTGCTTCTTATTCTTCTTCCTCTTATTATTATTATTATTTTTTTATTCTTTTTTTTCTTTCTTCTTTTTCTCCTCCTTTTTTATTTTACTTCTCCTTGTTGTTCTCATTCTTTTTCTTTTTCATCATCATCACATTCTTCTTCTTCTCCTTCTCTTTCTTCTATTTTTCCTTCTTCTTCTCCCCATTCTTATTATTAGTATACTTCTTCTTCCTCTTTTTTCTTTTTCCATATTGTTTTTTTATTCTTCTTCTTTTCTTATTCTTCTTTATCTTCCTCAACTTCTTATCCCACTTCTTCTACTTCTGCTTTTTCGCATTCTTATTTTATTTCATGTTATTATTATCATACTAATACTTCTTGTTGTTGTTATTCTTCTATGTTTAACTTCTTCTTCAACTTTTATTTCTTTTTCTTCTTTTCTTTTCTTCATATTTTTCTTTTTATTATTTTCTTCTTTATTTTATTATTCTCCATCTTCTTATATTTTTTCTTCTTTAACTATTTCTTGTTATTCATCTTATTTATCAACATCATTATCTTATTCTTCTTTGTCTATACTCTTTCTTATTTTAACTTTCTTCTTCTTTTTCTTCATATGCACTTTCTCCTTCTTCTTCTACTTCTACTTCATCATCTTGGTCTTCCTCATCTTCTTCCTGTTGTTGTTCTTTGTCATCTTTTACTACTTCTCTTTCTCATTCTCTTTCTACTTCTTTTTCTTCTATTTTTTCTAATTCAATTAAATATATTTTCTCTAATTATTATTTAATTTCTTCTTCTCTTTCTCTTTCTTATTCTTCTTATTTTTGTTATCCTACTCATTTTTCTTTTTTTATTATTCTTATTAATATTTTTGTTCTACTTCCTTCTTCTTTCTATTCTTTTCATCTTCATCATCTACGTCGTATTTTGCTCCTTATATAGCTTCTTAATATTCATTATCTTATTTTTATTCCTTGTGTTATTCTTATCATACTAATTATTATTATTATTCTTCTTCTTCTTCTTTCTCTTCACTTCCACCATCTTTTTCTCATTCTTCTTCTAACTCTTCTTGCTGTTCTTGTTCTTCTCATGATTCATCAGCTCCTTCTATTTCTCCTTTATGTTCTACTTCTATTAATTATTTTTAGTTTCTTATTATTCCAATTCTATTTGTACTTATTCTTCACCTTCTCCTTCTTTGTCTTTAAGTTTTTCTTTTATACATCATCAACATTTTTTCTTATCCTTTTTTTGGTTCCTTCTGTATCTTATTCTAAATTTTCTTTTTATTCTTCTTCTTGTTCTTCTCTTTCAATTTCTTTACTTTTTCATTTTCATTTTCTTTTTGAATTTTCTTTTTCTTTCTTAATCTTTTCTTTTCTTACTGTGCTTCTTCTCATTTTTTTTCTTTTTCTTTTCTTTTCCTTTTTTTATCTCCTACTTCTTCACTTTTTTTCAACTTTTTCTTCTACTAGTTCTTCTTCAACAACTTTATTTTGTCATTCTTCTTCTTTTTCACCTATATATTTTTTGACTTATTCTTTATCTACTATTTCATATTCTTTTTCTTCTACTACTTCATCATTTTTTTTTCATTGTTTTTTTTTCCTCTTATTATTATTCTTCATATTGTTAATATTATTATAAATATTTTACTTCTAATTATTCTTCTTATTTATATTTTTCATCATCTTCTTCTTCTTAGTCTTCTCATCTTCATCTTTTTCCTCTTCTTATTCTGCTTCTTCATTTAATTATTCTTTATTAATCGATGCTTTCATGTTATTCCTCTTCTTCATCATCGGCATATTTTATTTTTATTCATCTTATTCTTTTTCATTTTTCTTCTTCTCCTTCTTCTATTTCTTCTACTTCTTATGCTTCTTATTCCTATTTCTCTTCTTCTAATCCTACCACTCCTCTTCCATATCTTTCTTCTTATCCATCTTCTCTTTATCTTTGTTATTATTTTTCTTGTTGTTCTTCTTCTTCACATTCTCTATCTTCTTCTTGTAATTCTTATTCTCCTTCTTATATTTATTATTTTTAATAATCTTCTCTTTTTTGTTCTTATTCTTTTATTTATTCTTTATCTTTTTCTACTTTTCAACTCATTCATCTTCTTGTTCTAATTCTTCTTCATATTATTATTCTTCTCCTCATTCTCTTTTTCATTATATTTTTCTTCTCCTGTTCCTTCTCATTTACTTCATCTACTATATCTTTTTCATCTTCTTCTTATTTTAATACTTCTATTTATTTTTATTTCTACTTCTTATTATTCTTATTCTTCATTTTTTTACTTATTCATCTTCATCCCTTTTTTCTTCTTTTTATTCTTATTTATCATCTTTTTCTTTTTATTTTTCTTCTTATTATCTTATAATTGATTTTTTTCTTCTACTTCTTATTCTTCTTCTCATACTTCTCCTTCTACCAATTTCTCTTCTTCATCATCATCATCATCATTTTTTGCTTTTTCTTTTTTTTTATCCTTCTTCTCCTTATCATTCTTCTTCGCATTCTACTTTTGCTTAAGATCCTTCTTCTCCTTATTATTATTATTATTATTATTTTTTCTTCTTATCCATATTTTTGTTTCTCTTTCTATTAATTCTTCTTCATTTTCTTCTTGTTCATCTTCTCATTCTTCTACGCCTTCTACCTATTTTAAATCTTCTTCTTCTTTTTTCTTCTCTTTTTTTTATTTTTCTTCCTATTCTACTTCTTCTTCTTTGTATTGTTTTTCTTCTTATTGTACTTTTCCTTCTTTTTCACTTTCACCTTCTTATTTTTCTTTAAATATTTTTCTAATTCTTATACATTTGTTTTTATTTATTCATCTTTTTCTATTTCTTTTTTATCCATTATTCTCATTATTCTTTTTATTTTTCATACACCAACTCTACAACTTTTTCTTCTTATTTACTATTCTTCATATTATTCATATTCACTTTCTTCTTATTCATTTTGTACCCTTTTTGCAACTCTTATCATCATCTTCTTTTTCTTATTCCTTATATTATTGTTCATCATCTTTTATTTCACTTGTTCAACTTCCTCTTCTTCTTATTTTTCTTTTTCCTCCTTTTGTGTTCATCATTGTCTCATTTTTTAAGCTCTACTTTTTTATAATTGATATTATTAATATTTCTTCATCTTCTTTTTCTTCTATTTCTTCTTTTTCTACTATGTTATCTTCTTATTCTAGTTTCTTTTCTTCTTCTTTTTCTTCTTCTTATTCATATTCTTATTCTCATTTTACTTATCCTTCTTTTTCACTTTCTCCACATTTTTCTTTAACATCTTTTTCTGATTCTTATACATAATCTTTATTTATTCTACATCTTTTTCTATTTCTTTTTTTCTCCTTGTTCTTATTATTTTTTTTCTTATTCTTATAAATACTCCTCATCATCTTCTTCTTATTTTCTTCTTCTTGATATTGTTCATCTTCAACTTATTCTTATTCATCTTGTACCATTTTTTCAACTTCTTGGTCTTCTTCTTCTTGTTCTTATTCCATATATTTTTGTTTTTCTTCTTCTTATTCATCTTCTTCTACTTCTCCTTCTTCTTTTTCCATCTCTTTATCTTCTTTAGAATCATCTCATTCTTCATCCTCAACTTTTTATAATTATTATTATTATTTCTTAATTTTCTAATTTTCTTTCTCCTTATTCTCATACTACATCACCAACTTCTCCATCTTCTTTTATTTTTTTCTACTTCTTCTTTTTGTTCATGTAATTTTTTTTATTCTTCTTCTGTGATTTTTTTTTTCTTATTCTTCTTCTTCTTCTTTATCTTCTACTTTTCCTTCTCCTTCTCATTATTCTTCTACTCCTATTTCTTGATCTTTTTTTTTTTTCATTCTCTTTCTCCTTCTCCTACTCTTACTCCTTATTATTCCTCTTATTCATCAACTTCTTCTTAATCTTCTTATTATTCTTCTTCTTGATATTGTTCATGTTTTTTTCTTTTCCCACTTCATATTCTTTTTCATGTTGTTATTATTTTTGGTATTAATAATATTCATATTCTTTTCATATTTTTACTTCTTCTTCATCCAATTTTTCTTCTTCTTCTTATACTTTTTCTTTTTATTCTTCTTTTTCTTTTAATTTTTCATGCTAATCAACTTTTTTTTCCACTTGCTCTACTACTACTTCTTCTTCTTCCTACTTCTTTTTCTCCTTGTAATTCTTCTTCCTATTATTTTTGTTATCCTTTTTCATATTCTTTCTTTTGCTTTTCTTCTTTTTCTTATTTTTCACTATCTTTTTCTACTTATTTTCCATCCCATAATTCATTCTCTTCATCTTGTGTATATTCTTTTTTTTATCATTTTATTACTGGTCTTCTTCCACTTCAACTTCTTATTTTTCATCTCCTTATCTTTTACTTCTTCTTCTTATTTTGTATCTTCATCTTTTTCATCTTCTTATTATGCATCTTGTTCTCCTTCTTTTTATACGTCTAATTCTTTTTCTTTTTCTTATTATTCTTCTTCTTATTCTTGTTCTTCTTACTTCTTTCTTTTCCTTTTCTTCATTTTCTTCTTATACTTCATCAATATTATCATCTTTCATTTCTATTTCATCCTTTTCTTATTTTTTTTATTCTTTTTCATCTTCATTTTTTTTTCTTCTTATTTTTTTACTTTCTTATTATTATATTTTTATTTTTATGATCCATCTGTTACCTTTTCTTCTTATTCACATTCTACTTCTTATTTCTCATCTTTCAACTTCTTATTTTCTTTATTATTATTATTATTCTTCCTTTATTTCTTTTTCATCAACTTCTTTTTATCTTGTTTTTTTTTCTTCTTCTTATTTTCTTCTTCTTGTACTTAATCATCTTCATTATCATATTATTATATCTATTCATCTTCTTCTTGTTTTCTTTAGTTTTCTTTTCTTTATCATTATCATCTTCTTCTTCTTGTGCAACTTATATAATTATATTTTTTTCTTATTCTTCTTCTTTTTCTGCCTTTCCATCTTTATAATAATTTTCTACTTCTTCTCATAACTTTTTTTATTATTCTACTTTTTTTAGGTTTTTCATCTTCTTCTTTGATGTCATGTTGTTCTTCTAGTTCTTCATTAGCTTCTCTTTCTCAATCTCCTACTTCTTTTTCATCTCATTCTCCTTCTATTATTATTTTCCTTCTTTTCTTATTTTCTTTTTTCATTCTAGTCTTCTTCTATATCTACTTATTCTTTTACATTGCTACCTCCTCCTTTTTCTACTTCTTTTTCTTTTTAAATTTTTTTTAACCTCATATTATTCATTCCACATATTTTTCTTTTTCTTCTTATTCAAATTCTTCGCCTTCTTCTTTTACTTCTACTTTATTTCAATTAGTTATTTGTTCTACTTCATTTTCACCTTCTTCATAATTTATATCTTTTTCTTTTTCTTCTTCTTATATCCTACTTAACCTTATTGTCCTTCTAATATTTATTCTCCTTCTTATGCTGCTCCATCTAAATCTTCTTTTCTACTTCTACTTATTTTTTTTCTTCTCTCTCTTCTTTTTTTCTGCTCCTTCATATTTTTCTTGTTCTTATATTTAATCACCATCTCTTTCTTATACTTTTTTTCCTCGCCCTATTCTTCTTAATTTTCTTTTTCTTTCACATCTTATTTTTCATCATCATCATCATCTTCTTCTTCTTATCATAAATATTATTATTAATCTTTAACTTCTTAATCTTCTTTTTGTTCGACTTCTAATGCACTTTTTTCTTCTTCTTTTGCTTCTTCTTTATTTTTTTCTCCATCTATTGCTTCTTAATCTTCTTCTACATCTATTATTTTCTTAATATTTTTCTTCTTAATTTATTACTTCTTCTTCATATGTTTCTTCTTATTCTTGCTCTTCACCATCTTATTCTTATTCATCTTATTATTATTCTTCTAGTTCTTCTTGGTGTCATTCTTTTTTAAACTCTTGACCTTGTCCTTATCCTTCTTTTCTTTGTATTTCATCTTCTTCTTATTCTTTTTCATCTTCTTCTAGTTTTTCTTCATGATCATTTTCTTCATTTTTTTCTTTTTCTTTTTCTTCTTTTTCATTTATTCTTATTTTTCTACTCTTCCTTCTTCAATTCCTTATCCTTATTCATTTACTTCTTCTTCTCTTTGTTCTTCTCTTTCCCCTTATTATTATTATTATTATTCCACCTATTCTTCATCTTTATTTTTTTATTTCTTCTTTTTCTTCATCTCCTTTTTATTCCCCATCTTCTTATTCTTCTTGTTTTGTTTTATCTTATTATTCCTCAGCTTCTTCATATCATTATCATTCTTCTTCTTTTACTTCCTTTTTTTCTTCTATGTTTACTTCTTTTTTCTCATATTTTTCTTGTTCTTTTTCTTAATTTGCTACTTCATTTTTTTTCACCTTTTTCTTCTACTCTCCTTCTCCTTCTCTTTTTGCTTCTAGTACTTCTTTTCCTTCTCCTTCTCTTTCTGCTTCTAGTTCTTCTGATCCATATCCTTCACTTTTTTTCTTCTTTTGTTTCTTCGTCTTCCTCTTCTTATTATTGTTATCATCATTCTTCTACTTCTTATTCCCTTTCTCCTTCTCATTCTTCTCTTTCTCATACTAGATTTTAATATTTGCTTATTCTCATTCTTCTCTTTCTTCTTCTATTTCTTTATCATCTTCAACTATTTTTCTTCTTCTTTTGCTTCTTCTTATTCTTCATCATATTCATCTTTATCTCCTTATTTTTCTTCGTTTATTTATTTATCTTTTATTTCTCCTTCACTTTCTACTTCTTCTCTTTCTACTTACTACTTCTTCTTTTTGTTCTATCTTCTTTTTCATCTTTTTTTTCTCGACGTTCTTCTCCTTGTGTTTCATTATTATTTTTATCTTTTTCTTTTCTTCTTCCTCTTCTTCTATTTCTTCTTCCCCTTCTTGTTATTGTTTTTATTTTTCTTCTTTTTCATCTTCTTTCTTATCTACTTCATCTTTTTTTCTTCTTTTTCCTCTTTTTTTCCTTTTTTTTTCTTCTTCATCCTATTTTATTTTTCTTCTTCTACTTCTTCTTTTTCCTCTATTCCTCATTCTTCTCATCCTTCTTCTCATTTTCTTTCTCCTTCATATTATTCTTCTTATTCTTCTTTTTCTCCTCCTTCACCTCATTATTTTTTTTCTCCTCCTTCTCCTTCACCTTATTGTTGTTGTTGTTCTTCTTCTTCTTCTTCGTATAATTCTCCTTTATTTTTTCATATCATTCTTCTTATTATTTCAGTCCTTTTTTTTTTACATTCGTCTTCTTTTTCACCTCCTTCTCCTTATTTTCTTTATTCGTTTTTTCTTCTCCTCCAACTACTTCATATACTTTTTATTCTTCTTCTTATTATTATTATCATCTATTTTTTTATTTTTGTTCTACTTACTCTTCTTCTTCTTCTTTCTCTTCTTATTTTTCTTCTTCTTATTCATCATCATCTTCTTCTTCTTCTCCTCCTCCTCCTCCTCCTTCTTCTTCTTCTTCTCCTCCTCCTCCTCCTCCTCCTCCTCCTCCTCCTCCTTCTTCTTCTTTTCTCCTTCTTCTTCTTCTATTATTTCTTATACTTCATCTAATGATTCTTCTTCTTCTTCATATTTTTGTTATTATTTTTCTATTTAATCTTGATGTTTTCCCCTTTTGACTTGTATCCTTTTCCTTCATCTCTTTCCTCTATTTATATTTCTTTTTCTTCTTCTCATTCTTCTTCTAGGTTTTCATCATCCACTTATTCTTCCTTTTATTTTTCTTCTTTTGCTTCTTGTTCATATATATTTTTTTGTCTCCTCCTTCTCCATCTATTTGATCAGACTCATATACCAACTTTTTTGAGGTAAGTTATTTTGATTTCATAATGTGTTTGTATAGAATTTGGGCTTAAAATTAAAAGATTTTACTAAATTACAATTTTTATGGATTTAGTTGAATATTATTGGAATCAGTTATAATTTGAGTTGAATTGGAAAACTTGTTGGAAACATGACTTGAATGATAGAAATGTAATGAATTCGTTACATTAGCCTTTCTTGATTGTGACTCTACAAAATAAGTCATTGGAAATCTTTTCATACTTTGACTCTACCACCTAGTTGTCATAATTTTTTTGCTGCGCAATACTTTCTTCAAGGCCACAACATTATATGAGTCATTGTGCATTATTACTAAAACATAATTTCGATTATACTTTGTTTCCATATCATGGCAGTCAAGTGTCACACTAGAACAAATAGTCACAACATTTTTTACTAGCATGAAATATTTATTACAAAGCTAAAATCACATTGTATGAAGTATTTTTTAATCATGACAAACTTTTCATGCCACAAACTTTTCCTGGAAAAATAAATATCCACAATCATGATATTTCTGCTGCCATGACTATATCCTCAGATAGTAAATACCTTAGTCATGGTAATTCTTGCTTCTATAACTTCATATTCCAAAGAAGAATTATCTTAGTTATGACATTTATAATGTTGTGACTTTGTACTCTAAAAAAGAATTATCTTAATAATAGTATTCTTGCTACCACAAATTTATGTTATAGAAAAGAATTTCATTAGTCATGACATTCATTAGCTACCATGACTTTTATTCTCAAGAGAAGATTCAATGCAATAAAAAAATTATGACCTCAAATAAAGTCTTGACTTCCAGCTTGAAAAGCTGCACAATAATTTGATGGGACCTCGGTAGTATAAAAGAGGGACTAAAGGATTTTGCCAAATATGAAGGGGTATTCAAATTTCGAGCTCAATAGCATGTAAAACTCTAGGCAACATGAATTTCAACCATCTACAGTGGGTCAAATTCAAGACAAATGTAAGTAAGAATTAATTGGGAATAAGGTTTGAGACTTAGATCCTCATGCTGACTATCATTAAGAAAGCTTGATTCAATGAGAAGACCCACAAAATATTTCGCATGAATTCTTCTGTAATATCAAACTAAAAAGGGAACTAAAGTTAGTTTATTATATATGTTTGGTGATTGTGATTGTATAACATTTATTTGTTGGAATATTATGGTTTGATTGTTGATATAAATTGATATTATTTATAATAAAGATTTAAGATTACACTTTAACTTTGATTTATGTATATTGATTATGATGAACAATAATAGGTATGTCATGAGATTCACTTATAAGATCTAGTCCAAAAAATCGATAGCCATTCTAATCTTATCCCATGAGATAAATTTATACATATAAACTTTAAATAAATATAATTTTAATTGATACGAGTATGAAGCTCATGAATTTGGAAGCAAAAATTATTTTGTGACCATTCCATTTTATATATTATAGAAGAACTAATCTTAAAACATTATGTGTTGTGTATAATGTATAACATTAAAGTGTTGGGTTGTGCCTCATTGGATTTGGGTCATGCAAGTTATAGGCGGCCGACTAGGCCACTAATAATTATAAAATATTTAATTTTTTAATATAAAATATAAATATCAAAATAAAAAAGCTACATTTCACTATAATGCTAATTAAATAAAATCAATAATTAAAAAAATATTTTATATTTGGATTATGATATCGTATGAAAAATAACAATATAATCAAAATGAAAAGCTTTAAAGAAAAACTCAAAAAAAATAAATATGAAGTCATGACTTATGAGCATAAATATAGTACATAAGCAAAGGTAGAACTAAAAAAAATATGCATTGCTTTTAGAATGTGAGCCCTCTAGTTAATAATGTGACACGTGCATCTTACATGAAAAATCATTTTTAATGGCTTGTCTCTAATGGTCCTAATAAACATGTTAATAGCTACTCCATTGTTAGATATTTTATCAAATGTGATACTAAATATTTTATTTTAAATATTATAATCTCTAAAGATCTCATCATGCACTCGTATATGGCATGGCTATCATGAGGATATAAAATCTCTAAATACAATAAAATTGTTTTATTAAGTGTTCATTTAGAATCTACATAGTGGGTGGTAAGGCATGTAATAAATGTCTCGTAGTGACTTCATATTAAAAATCATTTTTAATATGACTTCGTAGTGACTTTATATTAATAGCTACTCCATTGTTAGATATTTTATCAAATGTGATACTAAATATTTTATTTTAAATATTATAATCTCTAAAGATCTCATCATGCACTCGTATATGGCATGGCTATCATGAGGATATAAAATCTCTAAATATAATAAAATTGTTTTATTAAGTGTTCATTTAGAATCTATATAGTGAGTGAGGAGTTGAGAGATTTGAATGAAAAACTCAAATCTCTAATTTCACTTTTTTGATTTTTTTATTAAAAAATATTTCTTTATTTTTTAAAATTTAAATAGGGTAGAAACCCAATAACCATCAAATCTTCTGCCTTAGATGTTCACTGTTGGGGTTGAATCCAATGACCTAGATCTTCCCTAACACACACACACACACATATATATATATATTACCATTAGCCACAACAACCTGCTAGAATCTTATGGATGGTCCAGAAGCTTCGACTCGTGCCTCAAGGCTAAGCTCGAGCTCAACTCGAGCTTTGCATGCACTTGGTTGGTCTGGGGGGCATCTAATAGCACCTAGTCATACCATGTGGACGTGCTTAGCTAACCATGTGGTGGATTGATTAAAAAAACTGACCATATGTACCAAGCAGGGGAGGCACATTTTAATAATTATTTTAGTTTTTTTTAATTATTGGGCAAGGCGAGTGTAGTCCGTCTGAGTTCTGGAGCATGGTACCCATGCCGCTGGACTATGCATGCAGGCCAGGCCCCTAGGTCATGCCTGGCTCGACACGAGGCCCAGCACCACCTAGCCCATGATGGCATGAACCGTGCCCCAGGCTGGCATGACCCTAGTCTAGGAATGGTTCTAGACTATGGTGTGTCAGGCCAAGCACTACTCAGGTTGGCCATACATTGGGCTCTACCTAGGATGTCTGGCCTACTTGCTACATCTAATAGAAAGTAACTAGTATAATTTTCGCCACCTCACAAGTCATCTCAAATTACATATCTCATGACTTACTTATCACTAATAACCATCAATTGCATACACAAACCCATTAATAGTAAAATCTTAATTTTAGTTATACATAAATATCACATCCATTAATATTCAAATCATGAAAAAATCTAAATATAAAATTCACTAATTCAGTATTCATCACATGTAATCAAATACAACAATCCTAAATTTCAATTTAGTTTGATATTTAAAAGAAATTCACATAAGATAATTATAGATATATCTTGTGGAATTTTAGGTTCCCAATAATAGTCCTCAAAAGTGTCTAGGAATAAAATCCTAATCAGCTGTGCATCTCATATTTGCCGTTGGGGTAGGTCAAAATTCATACCACTCCATTAAAGCTAAAGCTTGTACCTTGCATCACCCGCATTGGCTCTTAGATCTCCCTTAGGTTTGGGTGAAATTTTGCTCACAAAACTTTATCTTTTACATTTTTCTTTTATCCCTTAGAATCTCCTTTTTAAAATTCACTTTTTTCTCTATTATACATGAATGGCTGAGTGCAAAATTTAATTTGAAATTTACAACTTTTAGCAATGAGTCATGACTTTAATCTTTTTCTAGCCTTTGAATGCAATAATATTAGCATAACAAATGGTGGGCCCCACACAACCTCAATCCTTGGGTAGCCCCACCAGAGTATTAACCAGTTACCTGATCCTTCACTAGGCATACTCGTATTGTCCACTTTTCTCATCAGGACGCATGATTTTACACAAGTCATAACTTATTTTATGCCTCCTATGACACATCCCCTATGATTTGAACTTGTGACCTCTTGTCTATAATTCAAATTCCTAGTACTTGAGGACTAGCTGACCTATTTATTATGTAACAAATAGTGGGCCCCACCCAACCTCAGTGTATGTATGGCTCCATCCAAGTGTTAACCAATTTCTCATACCCCCACTGGGTATACTCATATTATCTAATTTTCCATTAGGGCATATGGTTTTACATATGGGTCATGACTTATTTTCCACCTCTAGTGTCACATCTCCAAGGATTTGAACTTGTGACCTCCTATCTAAAGTTCAAATTCCTAGTACATTGGTATGTCACCATGTGTAAAATTGATGTTACGCATGGGTCGAGACTTATTTTCTATTAAGAGGTTCATATAATCTAGTATGTCACCATGGAAATCTCCTATTCTTTTTGCAAAAAAGCATGATGGGTCACTAAAGTTGAGTATAGACTATAGAAAGTTGAATCATGTAACAATCAAGAAAAAGTATCTACTTCCTTGTATAGTTGACTTGTTTAACCAAGTGGTATGAACCTAGTTTTTCTTAAAAATAAACTTGAGATTAGAATATTATTAGTTGAGGATAAGAAAAGATGACATGCCTAATATAGATTATTGGATCTGATATGGTCACTATGAATTTTGGTACTTTTTTTTGGTGTGATAAATGTACCAGTAGAATTTATGGACTTAATGAACCAGGTGATTCGGCCTTTCCTTGACATATTTGTTATTATCTTTTATAATGATGTATTAGTGTATTTGAAAATATAAGAGGAGCATGAGCAACATCTTTGATTGGTTTTACAAACTCTTTGTGAGCATCAATTATAGGCATAGTGGTCAAAATATGATTTCTGAGCTACTAGAATTCTATTTTTGGTTCACATGGTGACTAAGGAATAAATTTCTATGGACCTAAAGAAGCTAAAAGCTATGCTTGAATGGCCAAGACCAACTATGGTAATTGAGGTGTGTAATTTCTTGGGGTTGGTAGGTTACTATCATTGTTTTGTTGAAATTTTTTTTCATATTAGCTTGTCATTAACTAATCTGACTAGGAAGAACAGTCGATTTGAGTGGAATGAGAAGTGTGGGATAGCTTTCCAAGATTTGAAAAATAAGCTAGTTTCAACCCTAATTTTTATTTTGCCATATGACATATCACCTTATGTGATTTTCATGGGTGCATCCTTAAATGACTTAGGCTACATGCTTATTTAGAATGATAGAGTCATTGCTTATGGGTCCAGATAATTGAAGCTGCATGAGAAGAACTCAACCTAAGGTAGAGATAATGGATGGAATATCTGGAAGACACTGACTTTATACTATAGTATCATTTAGACAAATCTAATGTGGTGGTCTATGTATTAAGTTGGAAGTGTCATTAAAGTTTGGTTTCTTTGAGACTTCAATATTAAAAAATAATGGCTATTATATAAGACTTTGGGTTGTAGGTAGATGAGAAAATAGAATTAGTTTGTCTTTATTTTTGAGACTTTAGCCTACTCTAATTCAACAAATAATTGAAGCACAAAAATAGGATACTAAGTAATTTAAATTCCTTCAAAGGTAGAAAAATAAAGCTGGCACTAATTGGAAACTTTCAAGAGGTGGTCAGCATTGGTTTAGAAGTAGACTTTTTATTCCTCAAAGCATGATAGAAAAAAATGCTAAAAGAAACTCATCATTATAAGTTCTCAATGCATCCAAGAAATACAAAAATATACAAAAAATTGAGAAGAAATTTTTGGTGGCCATGCATAAAGAAAAATGTGGTGGACTTAGTAAAAAAGTATTTGGTGTGCCGGTAGGAAAAATTCGAGCATCAAAATCTAGAAAGTTATTGTAACATTTGTTAATCGCACAATAAAAATAGGAAACAATGAATATGGATGTGATATGGCTACCAAGGTCTTCAAGGCAATACAATGTCATTTAGGTCATTATTAATCAAATGATCAAATCAAACAACTTTTTGTCTATTCGAGCTAAAGACTTAATAGGTATGTTATGCAAGTTGTATATAAGGAAAGTTGTCCAATTGCATGAAGTTCCTATTTTTATTATTTCAGATAAAGATTATTGGTTTACTTCATGGTTTTGACAAGGGTTTCGTAAGGCTCTTGGGACTCAATTGAAGATGAGTACAATATTTCACCCTCAAATAGATGAACAAATATGAGCACACTATTTAGATCTTGGAAGATATGCTCTGTGCTTTTTTACTTGAGTTTAAAGGTAGTTGGGTTAAACATCTACCATTGGTTGAATTTACCTACAACAATAGCTTTCAGTCTAGTATTGGTATGAGACTACTGAGAATATCAAAGTTATTCATGAAAAGTTGCTTACTGCTCAGAGTAGGTAGAAAAGCTATGAAGATCAGAGAAAACCATTGGAATTCAAGGTTGGAGATTGAGTTTTTCTAAAGGTGTCACCTTGCAAGGATATTTATCATTTTGGAAAGAAAGAGAAGTTTATATCGAGGTGGGTGGGTCCAATTGAGATCTTGACTAGAATAGGACTAGTCATTTATAAATTGATGCTACCACCAGAGTATGCACATGTGCAAGATGTGTTCCATATCTTGATGATTAGAAAGTATTATCAAGACTCTGGTCATGTGTTAAATTATGTGGTGATTCCCTTTCATTAATATGTTACATATGAAGAGGCTCTAATATGGATCCTAGATAGAAAGACCAATGAGTTGAGAAATAAAGAGATCCACCTGGTAAAGGTTATGTGGCAACATCATGGGGTGGAAGAAACGACATGAAAGAACTCAAAGATAATGCAACAAAATTATCCATATCTCTTCAAATCAAGTCTTTTTAATTTCGAAGATGAAATTCTAATAAGTGGAGTAGATTTGTGAGACCTAGAAAAAAATTAAATTTCTTAATTTCAGCCATTACTCTGAATTGGCAAAGTTTGTTAAATATAAAAATATAAATTTGTTTAAAAAAAGTATTTCATATTTAAAAATGATTTAGGAATGATAAATGGCGAATAATAATTTTAAATTTACTAGATTTGAAACTTTAAAGAGAAAGTTTGGATAGTTTGAACCCCTAGTAGAAATTTGGTCATTTTACTATTAAATGATAAATAATTTTTTTTTTCATTTCTCTATCCATTTCATGACTTTGCATTCGTTTATCTTCTTCTTCTTTGGATTTCTTCAGTTTTATCTTAATTTCATGATTTTTAGTTTAAGTTTATTCTATGAAGTGATCGAACATTATAAAATTTTCATTCAAACAAAAACATCCATGAAATGGTTGTGGTATCATAAAGGAAGGTCAGGGTTGAAGTTAGTTAATGTATTTTTATTTTTCTTGCTTGATTTTAGAAGTTATGCTTGTAATAATACAAAATTTCAACTCTATTTTACTTTTATTTTTTTTTGAGTTTGAATTGTGGTTATAGATCTTAGATTTACATATTGAAACTTAGTTTTGAGGCTTAAGTCTTGGAAAAACTTGATTACGGTATAAAATATCTAGAAACTCATTTGAAATTACATATTTTGCATTATTAGTTGCATATATATGTTTTTTGATGTGTTCTTTTATGTATGTGATTATAAACCTTTTATTTTGGATTATTTGAAATAATTTTCATGAAATTTAAATCATTTAACTATGATATATGATTAATTAATGAAAACTCATAAAGGAGACACCAATATATGATTTATTGATAAAATTAGAAACGCATTTACCCACGTGTTTATTTAGATAAAGTTATTTTTTTTAAATATGAGAAAATATTGTTTGGTTATGTATAAAAAATGCCAAAAATCATGGATGGTAGATTTTTTGGCTAATTTTGAAATGAGAGTATGCTAATATGTATATGTAAAATCATATGAATAATAATTTTAATTTTATATAAGTTATATGATAGTTTAAATAAAATTTGAATAATTTTGGAAAAAAACATATTTTGGATATGGGGTTTATAAGTAACTATTTGTCTTAGCAAGGACATGGAGGGCTAAAACTGTTAGAAGATCCACAAAGGCAAAGATTAGATATGCCCTTGGGAGAATGATCATAAACCCCATTCTGCATTTATGGTGGAGTTCTGCTATGTAGAGGCACTGGTTGTTGAACCAAGCATGTCATAACTTTTGAGTGGGAGTGCCTAGAAGTCATGACAATTAGGAATGGTAGTAGTTGCATATTTTGTCTCTATAACATTTAATTGTGATACTAAGAATGACCTTGAACTTGTGTATTTAATCTCTGGAATACAAAGTTGTGGTATTAAGAATAGGTCATGACTTTGGTCATTCTCTTGCATCAAATGGCCATAGAACTAGGAATGGTCATGGTTACACATTTTTCCTCTATAATACTAAATCATTATACTCTGAGTAGTCATGGCTTGTGTATTTCATCATTGTAACCCAAAGTCATGACACTAGGAATTAATCATGGCTTTGGTCATTTCTTTAAAGCTGAGAGTCATGATCTTAGAAATAGTTGTGGCTTGTGTATACTCGTTTGAACATTTTGTTGCTAAAAGTCATGATGCTGGGAATAGTGTGGTGACTTTTTCTTTAGACTTGGTGGATCTATAATGAGAAATGAATGATGCTACCATAACTTTTAGAATCAGTGGGAAGTTGGTTGTTGTGACATAAAATATATGTCGTGACCTTGAAAAATATTACCAGCTAGTGTGACAGTGACTCCAAGAAAGTTTCGGTTAAAAAGAATATATTTCATAGTCAAAAAGAATATAATTTATCGTGAAATGATTATGTTAATGGGATAAAAAATTCATGACATATGAAGATTTTCAAGATTATTTATATAGAGTTTAATTCAATAATGGATGCTGAAAAATCATATAGCTTAATGAGGTATAACAAAGTTGTAACACATAGAGTACTCCCCTCCTTTACAAGACTTCTAATCCCCTCCTCAATAATTTACCTAATCACTATTTTATATAAAAATCACCTAATTTCATTACTATTTATCATAATCCATCAAAAATTATATTTTAATGAAATTATTATTTTAAAGCACTTTTCTATTCAAACACATCACGAATATTCATCAAAATAACTAGTTTATTTAATATTTAGGATACCAAACACTCATCTTCTTCTTATAGTTATTCTTATTATCTTTCTTTTTCTTTTTCTTTTTCTTATTCATCATCAACACCAACTTCTTCTTATCATTCTTATAATTTATTACTTCTTTATATTAATCTACTTCTTCTTGACATTCGCCTTTTAATTCTCATCTTTATGCTTCTTCTTTTCCTTCTTTCATTCATTCTTTCATTCCTTTTTCATGGTTTTCTTATTATTTTTCTTATTATTCTTACTCTTCTTCTCCTTCTACTTCTCATACTTCTTCTATTTAATCTTTTCTTCTCCTTCTTGCTTCATTCTCCTCCTCCTTCATCTTATTCTTTTACTACTGCTCCTTCTACTTCTTCTTTTTCTACTACTTTTTTTTCTACTACTTCTTATACTAATACTTCTCTGTATTCTTGTTCTTTTTCTTCCGCACATTTTTCTTTATGTTTTTTTTCAACTTCATCATATTTTTCTTCCACTAATTCATCATCATTTTATTGATATTTGTTATCTTTTTTTTTCATCTTCTTTATATTGTTAATATTACTATTAATCTTCGCATTCTTTCTCTTCTTTTTGTACTTTTTTTTATTCTATTTTCCCTCTTCTTATTGATCTTCTTCATTTTTTAATCATCATCTTTTCCATATTCTTCTTTTTTTTCTCTCTTATTCTTTTTTTTCCACTTATTAGTCTTCTTTTTTTTTCTTCATCTTTTTATTATTCATCTTTTTATTCATGTTCCTTCTTTTCCTCTTCTTCTCCAACTTCATTATATTATTTTTCTTCATCATCATCATAATTTTTTTATTTATCTTCTTTTTTTTTTCTTCTTTTATTTCTTGTTATTCATCTCATTCTACTACTACTTCTTCTTCTCCTTTTATTTCTTATATTCTTATGGTTTTTATTCTCATTCTTCTACTCCTCCTCCTCCTCCACCTCATTCTTTTTCTCCCTCTCTTTTATTTATCTTCATCTTGTTGTTGTTTTCTTTTTCTCCTATTCTATCTCATACTTCTTTGTCTTTTTCTCTTTCTTCTCTTTTTTCTATTTCCCTCTCATCTTCTTCTCTTTCTTGTTGTTGTTTTTCTTATTCTTTTATTCGTCTTCTGCTTTCTTTCATCTCATTATTCTTACTTTCATCTCATTCTTCTTCTTAATCATATTATTATTATTATTTTTATTCTTCAACTTCTTATTCTAGTTCACCTTCTTCTTTTACTTATTTTCCTTATTTTTCACCTCCTTCCTTACTAGCTTTTTTTTCTTTTTCTTCTTCTCATTATCATTCTTCTCCTTCTCCTTCTCCTTCTCCTTCTACTTATTATTATTATTATTATTATTATTCTTTTTCTTATTTTTATCTTTCATCTTATTCTCCTCCTCCTCCTTCCCTTTTTACTTCATTTTTATATTCTTCTTCTTATTTTTATTTTTCTCTTTTTGTTTTGTTATCGTGATTTTCTTCTTGATTTCCTTCTTCTTTTCTTTCTCCATCTTTTCTTTCATCATCTTTTCCTTCTTCATCTTTTTCTTCTTCCACTTTGGCTTCTCTTCTTCTTCTTCTTTTATTTATTCATCTTTTTTTAATCATTTTTTTTGTTTATTTTTTTTCTATTTTTTTTCTTTTTATTCTTATTTATCTTCTTCTTCTTTTTTCTTCTTCTTATTCTTATTCTTCTCTCTCTCTCGCTCTCTCTCTCTCTCTCTCTCCTCTTTCATCATCATCATCTTCTTGTTATTCATTTTCTTCTTTTTAGTCTTCCTATTCTACTTCTTCTTTTATTTATACTTCTACTTATATTTAATCTTATTTTATTCTCCTTCTTCTTATTCTCTTTCTCTTTCTTTTTTTGCTTATTTTTTTTATTCTTCTTCTCTTTCTTCTTTTCTTCCTACTTCTTGTTTTTTTTCTTCGACTTCTCATTTTTTTTCTTATGCTTCTTCTTCTTGTTTTTCTTTTCATTTTTATTCTTTTCTTTTTCTTTTTTTCTTATTATCCATGTTCTTCTTATTCTTCTCTTTCTTTCTACTTCTTCTAATTTATTCTTCTATTATTATTATAATGACTACTTTTTCTTTCTTCTTCATTTTGACCTACTCCTTCTTTTTCTTACTCTTTTTTTTTCTATTTTTGTATTATTATAATTCTTCTACATTTTTTCTTCTGCTACCACCACCACCGCTACTACTACTACTTCTTCTTCTTCTTTTTGTTCTTATTGTTATTATTATTATTTTTATTAATCTTCTTCTTTTTCTTCTTCATCATCTTATTATTGTTCTTCTTGTGTTCTTCCTATTATGCCTCTTCATTTTATTATTATTATTATTATTATTATTATTATTCTTCATTTTCTTTTTATTTCTTAATCATCATCATCATTATCTACTTTTTCTTTTTCTTATTCTTTTTCTTATTTACTTTTCAACAACATCATCTACTTCTTCTTATTCTAATTTTTTTCTCTCTCTTTTTTTTATTCTTCATTTTCTACTTTTTTCTTATTCTTTTTCATTGTCTTCTTGTCTCCATCTCATTTTTTTTATTATTCTTGTGCTTCTTTTTTATATCATTCTTTTTCTTCTTCTTTCCTTCAACTTTTTTTATTTCTTCTTTTAATTCTTCTCTTTCTTATCCTTCTCCTCGTACTTATTCTATGTCTTATTCGTTCTTTTTTTTTTCTAATTCTTCTTATTCTTCCTCTCCTTTTTTTCTTCCTCCTCCTATTTTTATTACTTCTTTCTCTTATTCTTTTTCTTTAGCTTATTATTATTGTAATTATTATTATTATTATTAGTCATATTCTTTTATCTCTCATTCAATTTCTCCTTCTCACTCTTATCCTTCTACTTCTTTTTATGCTTCTTCTACATCATATTTTTTATTTTATTTTCTTCTTCTTATCATTGTTCATCATCTTCTTTATTTTTTATTCTTTTTCTTCATCCTCAACCACCACCACCATCATATACTTATTGTTCTTATTTTTTTGCTTCTTATTCATCTTCAATTTCTAGTCCCAATTCTTTTTTTCTTCTCCTTCAAATTATTCTTTATTCATTTTTTTCTTCTTTTTATATTTTTTTTTCATCTTCTTTTTTGTCTTCTTCTTCCTCATCTTTCTCCTCCCCACCTTTCTCCTCCCCACCTTTCTCCTACCCATCTTCTTATTTTTCTTCTCTTCTTCCTCCTCATCAGCCTGATGCTCATTTTTTTCTCTTATTCTTCTTCATATTCTTTTTTTCATCATCATCATCATCATTATCACCACCATCAATTTTTTTTCTTGTTCTTCTTATTTATATCTGTCTTCATTTTCTTCATATTCTTCTTGTTCCTCAACATCCCCATCTTCTTCTTTTTTTTTATTCTTGTTCCTACTTCATCAACATCATCATCATCATACATCATCATATTCTTCTTGCTATTCATTATCAGCTTCTTTTTTTTCTTGTTCCTTTTCCTCTTATTCTTCTTATTGTTTATATTATTATTATTATTATTCTAATTCTTTATGATACTTTTTTTTTCTTCTTCTTGTTGTTCATCATCTTTTTTTTTCTTCCTTATCTTTTTCTTTTTAATCGTTCCTTCCTCCTCATTTTATTTTTTCTCCTCTTTATCACCTTATTTGTCTTCATTATATTAATATTCTTTTTTTTAATTATCATCATTAATATTATCTTTTTCTTTGTCTTCTTCGTCTTTTTTTTCCCTTTCTTTATTTTTCTTATTCATCTTATTGTCATTGTCTTTCTTTTCCTACTTCTTCAACTTCTTATTTTTCTTATCCTAATTCTTCTCCTGCTCCTCTTCCTTTTTCTTTTTATTCTTTTTCTTTTTATTCTTTTTCTTCTTTTTCTCCGTCTATTTTTCCTTTTTTTCTTGAGCTTGTTGTTGTTCTTATTTCTTTTATTCTCTATCTTTTTCTTTTATTTCTTCTTTCATTCTTCTCATCCTCATTTTTCTTATTATTATTTTTGTTGTTTTTTTCTTCTTTTCATCTCATTTTTTTCTTGTTCTTAATCTTATTGTTCATATTTTTTTTCTTCTTTTTCTGTCTCCCTCTTATTCTTTTTCTTCACTTTATTCTCCTCCTCCTCCTTTTATTTCATCTACTACTACTACTACTAATTATTGCATGTTTTTCATCTTTTACTTATTCTACTTCATCTTTTTATTTTTGTTATAATATTTCTTCTTATTTTACTTTTCTTCTTCTTCCTCTTATTCCTCTTCTTAATTTTATTTTTTTTGTTTTTCTTCTATTATTTTGCTTCTACTTCTTCCCCTACTTCAACTTCTTATTATTCATCTTATTATTATTTTGCTTCTACTTCTCTTATTTCTTCTTCTTCTACATTTGTTGCATCTTCTACATCATCATCTTTATTTTGTTGCTTCTCATTCTCCTCCTCCTCCTCCTCATCCTTCTCATTCTTCTTCTCATTCTCATTCTCCATCTATTTCTTTTTCTTCTTATATTTTCTTTTTCTTTCTTTTTCTTTTTCTTTTTCTTTCATTTTCTTTTATTTTTCTCATTCTCCTTCTCTTGCTCCTTTTATTTCATCATCTTATCCACCTCCTCCTCTTATATTTTCTACTTCATCATCATCGTCATCATCATCTTTTTCTTTTTTTATTTCTCATTCTCGTTCTCCTTTTTCTACTTTTTATTCTTCATTATTTTTTTATTCTTATTCTATTTCTTCTTCAACTTCTCATTGTCAACTTCTATTTATTATTATTCTTTTTCTTCTTCTATATTATTATTATTATTATTATTTTCTATTTTTTTTCTACTTCTTATTCTTCTTTTTAATCACTATTATTATTATTATTATTATTTTTTATTCTTCTTGTTATTTTTTTGTTATTCAACTTCTTCATTTTATCCTTCTTATTTTTTTTCCTCCTCAACTTCTTCTTTATCATTAATATCATTTTCTTCTTTTTTCATATTATTTTTTGTCTGCTTATTTTCTTTCTTCTCAATCTTCTTATTCTTTTTCTTCTTCATCTTCCTCTTCCTCATATCATTTTCTTCTTCCTCTTCCTCTTCCTCATATTTTTTTGTTCTTCCTCTTTCTCATCTCTTTTTTTTCTTCTTTCTCTTCATTTTCCTCATATTTCTTCTTCTTCTTATGCTTATGCTTCTTCTCTTTCTCCTTCTACTTTCTCTTTGTAACCTTTGTTTTCTTCTCATTCTGCTTCTTTTTTTTTCCTCATTCTCTTTCTTATAATTCTTTCTCTTTATATCCTCTTCCATTTCCTATTTTTCTTTTACTTCATTTTATTCTTTTTCTTCACTCTCCTCCTCCTCCTCCTCCTCTTATGCTCATTTTCTTTTTTTGTTCTTATTTTTTTTCTACTTGTCCTTCTCCATTATCTTCTTCTCATTCTCCTCCTTCATCTCCTTTTATTTTTAATTCAACTACTATTTTTCTTTTTTTTTTCATTATCATCTTCCTGTTATTTTCCAACTCTTTTTTTCGTCTTCAACATCTTCTTCCTCAAGTACATCTTTTTTTTCTACTTGTTTTCTTCCTCATCTCCGTCTACTTCCTCATGCTTTTTTATTCTCCTCCTCCTTCTCCTCCTTTCACAACTTTTTTTTTCTTCTTATTCCCCCTCTCCTTCTTCTTATCATTCTTCTTATCATTCTTCTTATCATGTTATATCTTGTTCTTATTTTTTTGATTATTCTACTTTTTGTTCTTTATCTTTATCATCTTGTTCTTATTTTTTTATTCTTTCCATTTTCCTTTTCTAACTTTTTTATGTTTTTCTTATTCTACTTGTTTTTCCACATCTGCTACTATAAATACTTCAATTTCTTCTCTTATTTTGTTTTCTTCTTTTTCTGATGCTACTTCTTGTTATCTTTTTTTTAATAATTTTGTATATAGTTCTTCTTTTCAACTAATTTTTATTGTTTTTTTTCTTTTTTTTTCATCTTCTTATTATTGATATTATTATCATTAATCTTCTTGTTTTTCTTTTCTTTCTTCCTCCTTTTACTCCTCCTCATCTTCTTCGTGTTTTTTTTATTCTTCCCCTTGATCTATTTCTTCATCTTCTTTTTATTCTTCCTCTTGATTATCTTCTCCACTTCAACTTCTTCATGTTTATTTTTCTTATTATTCTTATTATTATTTACTCATTATTATCATGATTATCATCATCTCTCTTTCCTTCTATTTGTTGTTTTTGTTGATGTTGTTTATTTTAATTCTTTTTCTTATTTTTCTTCACATTATTCTATATTTTCTTATTTTTGCAATTGTTTGTATTCTTATTTTTTTCTTCTACTATCTCAACTCCATTTTATTTTTATTTTTACTCCTGTTCTTTTTTTTTATCATTATTCTTTTTCTAGTATTCTCCCTCTCATTCACTTTCTTCCTATTATTCTTCTTATCATTATTCCTTTCCTTCTACTTCATTTATTTTTGTTCTCTGACCTTTCCTATTCTTATATTTCTTATGCTCATTCATTTTATTTTTATTATTGTTATTATTAGTATTATTATTCTTATTTTTATTCCTTGTTCTTTTACTCTTTCTTTTTATTATCATTATTGTTTTTCAACATTATCTTCTTCATTATCTTCCTAATCATCGAGGTCAACATATTCTTTTTTTTTTATTTCTCATTTTTTTATTCTTATTTTATTCTTATTTTATTCTTTATTCTCACATACTTTTTCCTTTTTTCTAATGCTATTCCTTATCATTTTTTTCCTGATTCACCTTTGTAAATTATATTTTTATTATGTAGCTACTCATTTTCCTAATTGTACTTTTATTTCCTCTCTTAATTCTCCGTCCCCTTCTATTTATCATTTTCCTATTGCTCATATGCATATATTTTTCTTAAGGAGAAAATATTCTTCATGTTTTTTTTTTATTTATCTTATTCTCATTAGTTAAGTTTGGAAGACAAATTAGTAAAATTATGTCTTTTTAGAAAGAAAGAAAAATTACAGTGCATATTATGAATAAAAATTGAAAAAAATTTGAAATCTTAAATGAGTAAGAAAACCCACAGCAAAAGAGAATAAAGTCTGAGAAAAACAAAGACCGTAATTTTGTTATTTGATTGTTTGATAATGGAATGTGGATCATATCCGAATGGCTAAGCCCAGTTTTCGCTGGCGGGGCTGGCCAGAGTGGATGTGGGAATTTCTTTACTTGACGCGACGATTGACTCGGAGCAAGTCATTCGTTGGAGTTAAGAGGGAAGACAAATTGTTTATTTCTGAGCGGTAGGTCCATGCTCTTCTCGCAAATAATTTAGCCAAAGAAGAGGAAACATATTGTCAACATCCGCCGGATGTGGGTATTCTATCTCATCTCACTCCCATTAACCATAGGCATGGTCATATCAACGTTAAAGTACTTTTCTGGTCCGGGCGTGCCGCGCTATGTCTTGTTCACCGTTGGGTATACCTGGTTTTGCTCTCTTTCGATCATTATCCTTGTCCCTGCTGACATATGGACTGTACGTACTTCGCATACCTACAACATCAATTGTATTTCACTATATTTTTGATTTGTTGTTTACTCGAATTAGTTTATTTACTTGTGTGCTTCGGCGTGCATTTATCCGAGATATTTCTTATCTGTTTTGCATATAAATGAATCAACTTATCCATTCTTCATCGGACATTCCAAGATACGAGAACATGCGAAAATCAGTTTGTTCTACAATATTTCCAAGTACCGAAACATAAAAAACTACCATGTTCGACAAATCTGATATTATACTCAGAAGCAGGCATGAAATCCATGTAAAAAAGAAGAACATACTCTTCTAAATTAGGAAACTCCATCATTTCAACGAAAAATTTAAATTATGTAATCAATTTTGTTCCATCTTTATTTTTTTCGTACCATTCTTCATAACATACGAAGAAACAAGAAAAGAATTTGTTGGATTTTCAAGGGCATATTTATTTGTTTACTAGATTGGTCAAATTTAAATTATTCAAGTAGAAGTTTAGAATGTTAAAAGAAATGAGAAGATAAAGAAATAAAAATTGCTCTTACACCCTAAATTGAACTAGTGCTGATAGGAAAACCATGTACTATGCATTATATTTAATGCAATGATTGTGTATTTTTCAGATGTATGTTTTATATTGTATACTCTGATAGTGATGATTATGTACTCTTTGTGCTGGAAGGCTCCTATGGGAATTCTGGTTTTTTGTTGTGCTATTGAAATGGTTTCCTAAGAGGGTAATAAATACTTTACATCTGAAATCCTAGCTTTGGATGCTAGGTCCCTCTGACTTACCACAACTAATCAAATTTGATACTGTATGGAGTTTCCAAACTAGTTTGCTATCTATTGGAGTTGCCCAACTAAACCTTGGATTGATCACCAATATCTGTAAAAACTTGGTATTATTAAATGCAATGTAATCACATTTGATGTTGTGGCAGCCATCTAGAGACATCATCGATGCCTATTTAGTTCATTGTATCATGTCATTGTACAATACATACATGTATCCCCAAAGAAATAATTTTATTAGCTAATTCCAAAACCACATCATCCACTATGATATTTGTTGTGTTGGGGTGCTTTTATCTTTTCTTTGTTAATCAGTGCTACCATGTTGAATCAGTGTAACATTGCTCTTGTTGAGTGTAAGTGATAATTTATTGGTGGGTATGGACATATTTCACAATTAAGTCATCCATAAATAGATTTATTGTCTATTGAATGGTGCAAATGGGGAAAAATGATCAATTATTGAGTTTTGTGGATAATTTATTGAGATTCCTCCCCAATATTATTGAGCATAATACTTGTGTAGTTTAAGAGTGATTGTTGTATGTATACTCATGATGCAATTTGCATGTATAGGATATTTATAAATATGTTGAATTGTTTCTTTCTTGGAGTTGCAAAGACTAATAATATGATTTAAAGAGTTTTGATGTGTAAGCATCATAATTCTATAATTACCGACATATAAAAGTAAGTATATATATTTATTAGAGATAAAAAACAAAATAATATCATCATAAATAAATAAAATTCAAGCTTGTATACATGAGCACTCATATCAAAATAACTAGAGATAAAACTTATAAAAATAAAATATAATCTATAATATCTTTAGGCAAGTGAATAGTTATTGTTAATATAAAGCTTGAAGGATAATTTTGAATTTTTTGTTTTCTCGATGTCTCTATTGAAACATGAATTAGTTTGGTTGAAATAGGAGTCTATGTAGTAACAATTAATCCATCTTATATTTTCTCAATAATGAAGTGATAATTGATCTTAATATGTTTTGTATATTTTTGAAAAAAAATCATTTAAAGTAATATTTAGCTACTTCATTATCATATTAAATATCAGTGATGCTTGAATTTAAAAGTTTGATCTCATTGAGTAAATGTTTGATTTCAATAAGCTTGTGCATATATTGAAATTTGAGGTAAATATCATTGAAAAAATTATAAAAATGTACTTGACTTTTAAAATAATTTAGATTTAGGAACTCAAATTTTTTGGCACTTGAACAAAATAGAAAACTATCTAAGTTTTATATACTATTTAAATTGGAGACTTAAAAATTTACTTGAATTTTATATAGTATATACCCGTTCAAATATACCTTTTAGTGCCATTATAACCTGTCACATCAGCCACCATGTCATACCCACAAAAAATAAAGTATTTATATTTGTCAAACATGTGTTTTATATACTATACTATATATATAAAGCTTATAATATATATATATATATATATATATATATATATGTACTTCATATATATATATATATAAACACACACATATATAATATATATATAAAAAGACATACAATATATAGTTAGACACGCACTTATGTATTATAGTGTGTACACATTTTATTATGTTTATATGTATATGTATAGATACAATATTATATATGTATGTGTGTATTTATATGTATAAAAGTTCATTCTAGTGCATAAAATTTTTGTTTAGCATGAGATTTTAGAGAGATTAATAACTATATACTCATTTTTTTGAACATCAAAGAAATTATATCTGATAAATATTGAATAAGAATCTAAGACTTATTATTCTTGGATGAAGATATCTACTAGGAAGATCATTGTGTATAAATGTGATTTTGAGGATATATTATTTCAATTACTCAATCCAAGATAATGCACATATAGTCATCTTAGTGATAAGATCATTATCTTGTCAAGTTGTTACTCCTAGTAGAGTAATAACTTCCTTTGTTATTTTTTGTTGTATTTGATATTATTATTATAATTAGTTTTGAAGAGAGTAGTGAGACTTTTTTTCTAGTAATAGTGAGATTTTTCTTTGAGCTCTTTGTTAGAAAGAAGAGCTTAGTGTGAGTGTACTACTAGACACGAGATATGAGTTTTTTCAGTAAGGATATATAAGGGTTGAGATACTCGATGATCCCAACCTAATGGTATATACTAGTGATTAGATAAATATGTCTATAACTTTTCTTAGACTAGTCTTTTTTCGTGTTAGTTGATCTAGTTCGGAGTATTGATTTTTTTCTTTTGATTACAATATGGAAGGAATCAAGAATGTGTCATACCCATCATCTTTTGTCATAATTCTTTTCTCATTCTTATTATATATCATGTATTCTAATTTGTATTCTATCATAATAGCTACATAATCATTGATATATTTTTGAGATATTTAATTATTTATGTTAGTGATAAATTATGTTAGATAAATTGACTGCAATCACCTTCAATCATATTTGAGTTTTTATTTTGAAACTTCTAGGTAAACTTGTAGTAAGATGCAAATGAATGTATTTGATAAAAATTAGATTTGAAGAAAATGTGTTCATTTAGTGATTTAAATAAATTTATAATGTTGATTATTAGGATATTTTTTGTCTGTACGGTTAAAATAATAATTATAAAGATATATATTTTTATTATTATATATTATATGTGATATGTATATTAGTTGGATATGAATAATATATTTTTTATGATTATATAAAGGTAGAGGTGTTTATACACTGATCATCAAACTTTATTATTCATTGGAGCACTGGCATGATGTGTTAATTGCATACAATTTTTCATGGCTTTGATCAATTTTGTAGGACATAATTTAGTAAGTTCTTTTTAGTATTCATAATTTTTTATCTTATGAGATATATATTAGATTATTTTTATTTATTTTTAATATGGATCATGAAGATAATATGTGAATTTAGTAATATATATTGATAATACTTTGATTATATAAAATGATCAATTCAGTATATTATAACTAAAAATTTTTTTATAGATAGATTTTTAAATGAATGATTTTAAATGTTTTAGATATTTCATAAATATTGAGGTATAGTTTTTTTTAGAGGATATATGATTTTTGATTTTTCAGAGGAGATGTAATTCAAAAATTTTATTTGATCTTGATATGATGAGTTGATTAACTCACCACTTGATATGAGTATATTTATTCATATGTATTAATTCCTCAATTAATGATACTAAAAATAGGATAATTATAAAGATCTTTGTGAAAATATTTACTAATTGCTCAACAATTAAAATTTATATAATAGTAATATTGTCATTTTGAATCCTCCCTTGTAAGAAAAATTAATCAATCTTTATATATTTTGTCCGCTCAAAAAATACATGATTGAAGATTTTATGCCTTGCTAACTAACTATCATTGTAAAGGGTAATGAAAAAAGAGAGTGCGTGCCCTACCCATGATATTTATGAGATGATGTATTCAAAATATCTTGCAAGTAATTATTTTAATTATTCTAAATTTTATCTCTTTATTTAATTTTAAAATAATTGTTTGTATCTTATTTTTTTAGGATAAAATATTCTCTAAAAAAATATTAAATTTTGTTGTAGATTTTTCTTTGGTGCATGTTGGTATCTAACTTGAATCTAAATACCAAGATAACTGAAAGTGCCCATGATTTTTGAAAGAGATTTTAAGTCTTAGAGGTTTCTTTATATATCTTAGTATGCACAGAGATGTATTAAGGTGAATCTATTGAGAAGAATTTAAGAAATTATTAATTATACTAATTATATATTTTATATCTAGTTTGATTATAATCAAGTAATTATTATTTTCTATAATTTTATTATAAGTTATAGTGTAATTGGAGGGGTCACATGAAAAGTAAAGTCAATATCTGAATTAATATGTCTATTTGTTATTTTACACATCAAAAGATCAGCTTTTGCAATAGTATCAATTATATATATATTTTTTATAGAATAAATCTTTATGCTAAGATAGTATTTGAGTCTTACAAATTTTTTTGTCTAAAATTATGATTGAAAATATTACTTGAATTGAGTGATCCTTAACTTCGTATTTTTTGTAAGCAAAATGATATTCATATAAATAATTAACAAAACTATTATGTTATTAGGACTAGAGGTGTCAAATGGGCTAGGACATGCTGACCCGAGGCATGATATTGTTTGGCTGTGCCTGGCCCGACACGGCTCGGGAATGATTCGTGCCCGTGCTTGTGCCAGGCCTGTTCACGGCATGAGCCATGCCGTGCCGGGCTGATACCAACCAGGCAACGTGTCGTGCCAGGCATGGTTCAGTACGGAGGCCCATGGGCATGATTTTTTGGCATGAGCTGAGAAATGCCCCAACGCACCTAGCACGACGCCCCTGACCTGAATGACAACCCAAGGTTTGACGGATCTGAAAGTTTCATTGGGCTCGAACCCAACCTGTAGTCTTTTTCGACCTGAGCTTGAAGCCCAATTCTTTCCATTCCAGAAGCAAACAATTTTGGAATGAGAATGTTTGGGTTGGTTCGATGGTCGAACCGATCCACATGGTAAAAAAATTGAATCTAAGCCGTTGGATTTTGTTTTCAATGGATATGGGGTGGAATCCAACGGCACTAAGGATTTTGGCTATTTTTTAATGATTAAAAATTTTAAAAAATCAATAAAAATAACTTTAAAAAATTATTTTGATAATCTATAAAAACTCTCCTTTCACTCTAATATTTATGTTTTTTAAAAACATAAATCTTTGTTCTAGCTGCTCTTCTCTCTCTCTTTCTAATTTTCTCTCTTGGGATTTTGGCATTTGAGACTCGTAACTTGTCTTTGGTCTTTGATTTTGTGGTGTGTGTGATGTATATATATAAAAGTTAAAGTTAATACTTTTTGGTTTATGGGTATTTTATATTTTTTAATTAGTTAACTAGTCTCTCACTCATTCTCTCTCTCTACTCTAAACTCTTTAGTCAAAAAAAAAATTTAAAAAATAACAAATAGTAATTTAACTAATAAAAATGAAATTTATTTAAATATAGAAAATGAGAATCCTATGAAAAAATCTAAGGTTATTGAAACATTGGTTTCTTCGGTCGTCTCGACTCAAATATTTGAAAAAAAAATTAGGACTTCGATAATTTGGATTCACTTTAATATAACAAAATAAAAAAATATTATGGGTACTGAAGAAGAATTGGCACATTGTAAATATTATAAGAAAATTGTAAGTTGTAAGAATTTGTGTGGGATTTGGCACCTTAGGAGATATGTCGAACTTTGCACCAAAAAACAGATGCATTAGATCCGATGCAAATCTTATTCAGTAGTAAGTTTTTTTGAGTCTGAATTCAATTTAGTCTCAAAGTTTATCTTCTTCATATATCGTAACGAGTTTGGGAAAAAACATGATCAAATTGATCATCACGATGAATCTTTCGATTAGATTTTCGGAGGATCTAAGGGTAGTTAGTATTATGCAGATATATTTTCACTCTACTTATTATAGGATTCCAAAGTTCATATCTATGAACGATATACTAAAATATTATAAATTAAAAAATAAATAATAATTAATGAATTTAGAAAATATAATGAAGTAGTGTTTGTGATATCCGATATCTGGACTAGTCATGATGATGTATTTTATGTATGCCTCATTGTGCATTATGTAGATTCAAAATGAATTTTAAATAAAAAAATTTTAGGATTTTCTGAGATTCTTTTATTCTCATGATGGTCTGACTATTTTTCAGTGCATGATAAAGACTTTTAGAGAATATAAAATTTAAAATAAAATTTTTAGTATCACATTCAATAATATATCTAATAATTGAGTAGCACGTGTCACATGATTAATCTTATTGTATAAGTGGGGATGAATGTGTGTGCTCTCATTTTGGAAAATATACGTAATTCACTAAAATATATTTGCATATATCGTAGATAACAGGAGTTAGGTAGTCTCTCTTTGTTTGCGAATTTTAATAAGAAGAAATTCTAATCGGATATGAGACATTGTTGGAATTACATTTATCTGATGTTGGAGTCGTATGTTGGATACAAATATGTAATATCTGACTACGTTAATAGTAAGAGTGATGAACTTATTATTGATGATACTGACTAGGTTACAAATATTTTATTTATGAAAAATTTGAAAATTTTTTATTATATGACGAATATGTGTTTATCAGTTTATACTTACACAATTTGTATTCTACTCAGATGTATATGTAATATTTGTAACATGTTTAGAAAATATCGAGATGACCCAATACATTGCGATATAGTTGTAGAGATGAAAATCAAGTACTTAAAGTATTTGTCCATCATTTCATCTCTTTATTGTTTGACTGTCTACATGGACCATAGGATTAAGGTGGAAGGGGTAGAGAATATTTTGAATTACATTTCCTCGTGCATGAACTTAGAAGATTCACATGAAAGGTTCATTCATGAGAAGTTGATTGAGTTGTTTACATACTAAGACACTATATATGATGGTAGTAGTAGTGAGATTCCGAGTACGGACATGAATACCATAATGAGTGAGCTGTCTCGGTATTTAGATTTTAATTACTACTCAATTCTATCATATTTTGATATTAAGAATCTTGATATATTATAGTGGTGAAAATCATACGAGTCTGCCTTTCTCATGCTATCTAAGATGACATGAGATCTATTGACTTTTTCGGTGTCGAGTATAGTATCTTAGTCTATTTTTTCTGTTGCGGTGAATGTAATTTTAGATAGAAGATCGAAATTATGTCTAGATATTATCGAGACTTTAGTATGCATGAATGATTGAGAGGATTCGAGCTTTGGTATTCAAGATCATGTTGGGATTGTAACAAAAGAGGAGGAATTAATTACTGATGATGATCTATGTGATATTGATTTTGAGGATAACATAACGATTGATAACGTTGATGATTGATGATTATCGGATTGCGACACTTATGTTTGATTCTGATATTTGATTTTGATTTACTCATTTACATTATATTTGTATTTGTTTAATTTTTAATTGTGATATTACTTTGATATTTGAGCATGTGATTGAGATTTGTGCTTTTGTGGGTTGATGCATTTGATTTTGATGCTTGAAAGTTGAAATTTTAATATTTATTATTTTTGAATTTTTATTTTGTATTGGTTTTTAATTTTTATTAATATTTAAGTTTTAATATTTTATTAATTCATATTTCATACATTTACAGTCTTACACTGATAGTCTAATAGACTGGTACACATTAACACATTTAAATTATAAAATAATAAAAATAATTAACATTTATTAATTACTAAAAATAATTAACAATACTTTTTTTTTTAATTTTATAGTATTAAAAACATTAAAGTTAAACATATAAAGTATAACTATAAACATAAACAAAAAAAATTTATTAAAAATTTAAAACTAGCTCGTACGGGCTTGACCTGCCACGGTTTCTCGACCTGCCGTGCCGACTGGCCTTGCCAGGCTTGGCCAGAAAATACCGTGCCGGGCCAAGCATTAAACAGTGGCATGGTTGGGCCACCTAAAATTGTCTTGGTCTGATCCGACCTATTTGATACTTCTAATTATGACTCATTTAAAAAAATAAAAAAAAAGTTGTTAACATAATATGTAATTCAAATGAGATGATTTTCTATGAAAGTCTTGTAAATTAGGCTCTTGATGATTATTTCAGGGCATACAATACTATTTATAATCTATAAATTATATCTGATTATACTGATAAAAAATTAGATAACTATTTCATATATATCTTTTTCTAAAGGTTATTATAAAAATTATATTTTTCATGTCTAATTGATATATTATTCAACTTTGCATTGCTGCAAGAAAAATACAAATTTATATTGAGATTATTTTGATCATTCAAGATTAAATGTCTTGAGTCCTATTTGTCTTAAGTCGCAATAAGTCTTGTCTTAAGGCGGTCTAGTGTCTTATCTATATTTGTCTTTATAATGAATATTTGTCTACAACTAATATTAGATCTTTTCAAAAGATGCAATATTAGTTCCTAAGTCCTATTAGAGTAAAACATATATGTATTCCTTCAATCATGTTTTGACGTTATTATATGTGAGATAATGTTTTAAAAAGAGATTTAAATATTCTAATACTTTGAAGAGAAGTAATAAATACTTTGAAGAGAAGTAATTAAAGAAGATGAGATTATGATAAAACCTATAAAATTGAATGTTGACATTTATCTTTTCGGAGAGTGATCAAAAGATCAAGATCAAAGAGATTAATTGTATGATTATCAGGCTCATCGGTTGACTCGTCCATGGTTTGAGCAGACTAGGTATGACTCTCTCTTTCTCTCTTAGTATAGATTATAAGTACTTGATAGTTAAGTCTTTTAGTTATCAACTCAATATGATTCTATATGGGTAAAGATTTGTGGATTACTATGTCATATAGGTTGGAAAGAGATCTCTTTACCTAATAAGTCTCATTCTTTCTAGAATTAAAATGATCTGAATTTATTAGTTGATATGATAACTTATGATAATAATATCATATTGAGTATAAACATGCTTAGATGTAGTTGACAAATAATCTTCTTTACTAATTAATAATCCAGGCAAGACTATAAGTAAGAGAAGAAAAGTAGGGGATCAATATGTAATATCTAGATTTATATTTTTATTAGACTTATTGAAAATGAATTATGATTAAAAAGATAATGTTTGCACTTATTAAAATCATTCTAGTTTTTTATAAAAAAGATATGTATATTCTTTTGGTACTCTTTATCTAAGAAAGTTACATTTCAAGGTCTTATATTTTAACTTATTTCATCTTGGAGATTGATTGTAGACAAAGCATGTGTATCTAAAAATTATGAGAGTTAAATAAAATAATATCTCATAAGGATATAAAATTTGAAAGGATATATATTAAGAAATAATGAAAATGTGTATCTAATTGATGATGTAAATTATGTTTAAAATCATCATTCCCTAAAGATTTTTTAGAAATTTTTTTTAATAGAGTGAGCTATCTCAATTAGATGTTTATTCTTTAGTAATTATTTTTTGATGGTTTGTACTTGTTGAAATATAAACTTGTTTTTATTTGAAATTATCTAGAAGCATGATAATTTTGAATTTTAAAAAATTCAAAGTTATAATAAAAGCTTGGTCAAAGTTATATGAAAATTTAATGACTTAAAATTATGTGATTGAGATTGATTCTTGTATTAGTATTTTTTATTTCAAAAAAAGAGTTTAAATCATTCTTAAGTATTTACTTAGAGAGTGTGATATCGGAGGGTAAGTTATTAATTTTTTAACTTAGAGAGTTGGAGTCTTGAGTCCCTAAGTCTCATTGTATTTGTTTGTTTACTCAAAGTCCAACTTCAATATTATTCTATAGAGATGGTGAGTAGCAGTATAGTCTCCTTCCAAGTCCTAGTACTCTACATGAGCAACTATGACAATTGAAGCAATAAGTTGAAGATACTCCTTGAATCATAAGATATGTGAGATATAATAGAGAAAGACCACAAAGAATCAAAGAATGAAGATACTCAATCTCAAGCTCAAAAGGATAGTTATAGAGACTCAATAAAGAGAGACAAAAAGGTTCTCTATCTGATTTATCAAAGGTTAGATGAAGATGCATTTGAGAAAACCTCAGAAGCAAAGATGACAAAAGAAGCATGAGAGAAGTTTTAAATCTCATATGAGGGAACAAATTCTGTTAAGAAGGTACTTCTTCAAACCTTAAGAGCTGAGTTTGAAGCTTTGAATATGAAAGAAGGAGAAGTCATTTCAGACTACTTCTTTAGAGTCATAATAGTGACAAATCAATTGAAAATAAATGATTAAGTGTTAGTGATATAAAAATCACGGAGAAAATTTTTTGATTGATAAATTCAAAATTCTATCACATTATTGTTATTATTGAAGAAATTAAAGACTTAGAAGCTATGACAATAGAGCTATTGTTGGGTTTGTAGAAGCCTATGAAGAAAAGAGAAAGAAGAAGGAAGTGATCGTAGAATAATTACTCAAGACTCAAATTGATTCAATTAAAGAAGACAATGTCCAGAATGATAGAAGGCAACAAGGTAGATGTTGTGGTCGAGGAGGATGCCGTGGACGTGGATGGCGACAAAGTTGGAGGTCCTATGATGTCCAAAGAAAAGAAAGTTCAACAAGAGATCATTGAGAGACAACTACAAATTGAGGTATGACAAGTTGCATATCAGGTGTTATAATTGTGAAAAGCTTGACTATTATGCTTCAAAATTTAGAGCTCAAAACAATAAAAGAGTTGTTGAGAAGACCAACTATGCGAAAGAAAAAAGTTAAGATGAAATCTTGCTGCTGGCTTATAAGAGAAATGCAAGAGATGAAGATAACTTATGATACATTGATTATGGTGCAAGTAATCATATGTGTGGGAAAAGAAGCATGTTCGTAGTGCTTGATGAATCGGTGAGTGGTAACGTAGTTTTTGAAAATAAATCAAAGATAACGATGAAAGGTAGAAGTAACATTTTCATCCAATTGAAGAATGAAAATCATCAATTTATTTTCAATATTTATTATATGTCGAATATGAAGAGTAATATCTTGAGTTTAGGATAACTCTTAAAAAAAGATTATGATATTCATCTAAAAAATAATAATCTCTTTATAAGAGACAATGAGAGTAATTTAATTACCAAGGTGTCGATGTCAAAAAATTGAATGTTCATGCTCGTCATTCAAAGTGATCTCGCAAAGTGTCTTAAGGCATGTTGCAATTTGACATTGACATATTTGATTTGAACATCTCAACTTTGGAGGATTGGAATTACTCCAAGAAGCAAATTGTGAGAAGACTATCAGTCATTAGCCATCCTGATCAAGTATGTGAAGAATGTCTACTTGAGAAACAATTCAAGAAGATCCTTTTAAAGAAGTCAAGCTCAAGAATTCAAAAGCTACTGGAACTCATACACGGATGTATATGGTCCAATCAAGCCAAACTCACTTAATAAGAGTAATTATTTTCTTTTCTTTATAAATGATTTTTTTTAAAAAAACTTGGGTAATTTTCTAAAGGAGAAATTATAGGTGTTTGAAAAATTTAATAATGTTTTTGTTGAGAAGAAATGTAGACTCGTAATTAAAGCCATGATTTAAGATTGTTAAGGAGAATTTATATCGAATAGATTTTAGAAATATTATGAAGATCATGAGATTCAGATACCTTTCACAGTTTTGAGATTCTCCCAACACAATGGAGTGACAGAAAAGAAGAATAAAATTATACTTGACATGCCGAGGTGCATGCTTAAATGCAAGAGACTACCAAAGGAGTTGTGGGCGGAAGCAGTTGCATGAATAGTATATTCATCCAATCGATCTCCAACATAAGTATATGGGAAAAAAATACCACAAGAAACTTGGAGTTGAAGGAAGCCGAGCATTTCCCATATAAGAGTCTTTGGGAGCATAGCTCATTTTAATGTCCCTGACGTGCAAAAAAATAAGCTAGATGATAAAAGTCAGAAATACATTTTCATTGGTTATGATGCAAACTCTAAATACTATAAGTTTTTCAATCCTAATACTGAAAAAATAGTCATCAGCTACGATGTCATATTCGATGATGAAGGAGACTGAGATTGGAGACAACAGGATGACAACTATACTTTCTTTTCATATGTCGAAGAAGATGACGTGTAACATCCAATAATAGAACAAGCAGAAGAGGAATTTATTAGCCGACCAAATTCACTATTTGCAAGTACTCAAGAAGAGGAAAGCTCAAGTGAAAGGGTTCCACATTGTCAATAGCTTACAAGAATTGTATGAGGTAATTAAAAATCAAGAGAATCTTATTCTCTTTTGTCTCTTTACTGATTGTGAGTATATGAATATCTAAGAAGCAACAGGAAACAAAAATTAGAAATAAGTCATGGATGAAGAAATAAAGGTGATCAAGAAGAATGACACGTGAGAGATAGTTTCACTTTCAAAAGAACACAAGGTGATTGGTGGGAAATGAGTATACAAAGTAAAGAAAAGTGTCATATGAGAAGTCAAAAGATACAAGACAAGATTGGTGATAAAAAGTTATAGTCAAAGAGCCAGAATTGGTTATAATAAGGTATTTGTTTTGGTTGCTCAATTAGAAATTATTAAATTTTTTATCTTAGTTTCTTAAAATAATTGGAAGATATATCAAATGGATATGAAATCTGACTTCCTAAATAGAGTCATTAAAGAAGAAATCTATATTGAGAAATTACAAGGGTATGATGTAAAAAGAGAAGAAGATAAAGTCTTAAAATTGAAAAAAGTACTCTATAGATTGAAACAAGTTCTGAGAGCTTAGAATGCCCCCGAATTGACAAATATTTTCAAGGAAGAAAATTTATCAAGTATCTGTATGAGCATGCAATCCATATTAAAATCAAAAATGATGATATTTTTATTGTATGCTTGTATGTAAATGACTTAATATTTATAGGTAGTAATTCAAGTATGTTAGACAAGCTTACGAAAAAGTTGAGGAAAGAGTTTGAGATGACGAAGGAGTTTGAGATGATTGACATTGGGCTCATGTCTTGCTATATTGGCATTGAAGTTAAGCAAAAAGAGATAATGATCTTAATCACTCAAGAATGCTATGTTAAAGATGTATTTAAGAAGTTCAAGATGGATAACTTTAATCTAATTGGTACACCAATACAATGCGAAATCAAGTTGTCCAAGCATGAAGAAGAAAGTAGGGTGGATCCTACTCTCTACAAAAGCTTGATAGGAAGTTTGTGATACCTATCACGTACTAGGCTTGATATTTTTTATGTGGATAGAATCATTAGTTGATATATGAAGAATCCAACAACTCATTGGAAGGCAGCAAAAAGAATCCTCCATTATATTAAAGGTTCTACATATGTTGTCTTGTATTATCTTGTTTATGATAATTATAAGCTTGTTGGGTATAGTGATAGTCTATGAAGCATATATATGACAAACCCATGGAATGTTCATGTGTTGGACACGTGGACACGTAGATACACTCCGGATATGCTTCGGATACGTGTCAGATATATCATGTGGTGTATCATTGATCAAATTGTAGGTCAAGAGTTTGGACGACTCGGACACGGTAGAGACACTAGGTGGAGACATGGCTGAGATTTTGGTCTAAAAAAACTCTCTTCTAACTCAATTTTTTTTCACAAACAACAAACTTCTAGCTTTTTTAACATTTGACAAAGATTTGAACTTAAACAACTTCTTCCAACACATTTTTCTCTCACAAACACCGAACAATAAATTTATCGATAGTCGACTGAGAAGTGAGAGACTAAAAGAGAAAGAGGGTAAGAGAATAAGAGAGAAGTGAATAAGAGACTGAGAAGAGAATAAGAGAAAGGGGATAAGTGAGAAATTGAGAAGTGGATGCCTTGTAAAAGGTATTTTTTTAAAAAAGAAAAAAAAAGAGGGAAGAAGAGAATAAGAGAGAAAGGGGAGGGTATATCGTATACGTACCTTAGGGATTGCAGGCATGCTTGTATGACAGATAAAATAGAGGGAGAGAAAGGGGGGAGCAGTCTCGGGGAGGGGAGGAAATTTGGGAAAAATAGGCAAGGGGAAAGAAATATGGGAAAAATAGGGAGGGGGGAAAATATGGGAGAAAGATAATTTGGGGGGAAGTCAAAAAAATTTGTGGGAGACATGGGAGAAGCACAATGGGGTGAAGGGAGAAAGTTAGCATTGGGGAGAGAGAAAAGGAGGGAAAGGGGAAACGTGTGGTGTTGGGGAGTATTTCTCCTTTATTTTTATTTTTATTTTAATATTAAATGATATTTATATAAATATCCTTATCAATCTTAGCCCTATTAAATTTTAAGGGTGTATATTTATATATATAAATATATATATATATATAAATATATATATATATATAAATATATATATATATATATAAATAATATGCACTTTTTTTATTTATCAAATTGTTTTTAAGTATAATATTTATAATGATAATTATTTTTATTTTATTTTATTATACCGTGTCTTTTTCGTATTTGTATTTTTTTTTTAAATTTATTGTATCCCCATGTCTTCCTGTGTTGTATACTCATGGTCGTATTCACATCTGTGCTTCTTAGGTGATAGTGATTTGGAGTGGAGATGTATATGATCGCAAAAATACTACTGATTTTGTATTATATATGGGAGATACTGCTTGTACTTGGGCATGAAAAAAGTAGTCAATTATTGCTCGTTTCACATGTGAAGTAGAGTATGTAATAGCTCATCTCATGTGTTTGTTATGTAATTTAGTTTCGAAATCTATTAAAAGTATTAGGTGTGCCACAAGAAGAGCCAACTAAGATTTTTGTGGACATGCTAAATAATAGTTTTGGCCAAGAACCCAATCTTTCATTATCGAAATAAACATATTAATACTCGCAATCATTATATTAGAAAATGCATTGTAAAGAAGGATGTGCAGTTTGAGTACATGAAGTCACATGATCAATTAATTGATATTTTCACCAAACCACTCAAGTAAGAAGACTTCACCAGACTAAGAAGCTTATTTGGAGTAATAAAATCAAGTTTAAGGGAAGATGTTGAAATATAAATTTGTTTTTTATTAGAATTATCTAGAAGTATGATATTTTTGAATTTTGAAAAATTCAAAGTTATAATAAAAGTCTTGATCAAAACTATGTGAGAATTTAATGATTTAAAATTGTGTGATTGAGAATGATTCTCGAACCTATAAATACCTCTCTTATATTAATATTTTTTCATTCAAAATAAGAGTTTAAAGAATTTCTTAAGTGTTCTCTTAGAAAATGTGAGGTTCTTTCTCCATCTTTCTCATCTTTCTTTCAACAGTACTGAAATAAGAAGTTTGATGTATAATCTCATGATCCATATAATAAGTATTTAATCAATCTGATATATAATCTTATATATTATTATTTTTTTATTTTTTTAATATTTTATTAAATTATTTTTTATCTTTCTATGATAACTTTTAAAAATAAAAAAAATTTATGATATATCTCAAAAAAAATATGTCTATGTATATCTTGAGTAGTCATAAATAAAGTGATTAAATATCTAAATCTTTCTTTGGTTGTATCTCTAGTAGATCTTCATTCATTTGAGTATATAAGATCGGATGAGTCACTACTCAAATCAGATTGACATGTGTTATAGGAAATTATCGTAAGCTTTGAAAACTAATATGCTTCACACTTTAATATTGAAATATCATTTAAATTTGAGATATAATATTTTCAACTTGGTCTTCGATAAGTAATCGAGCTGAGAATACACAAAAAAATAGTCTTACCCATTCATATGTTTAGAGTAAGATCTCATCATCAAATATACAACATACAATCTACTATGCTTAATCCTAGATAATGTTTTCTTTAGATTTTCTTAATTTTTTAAATATATATTAATAGAAGTAAAAATAAAATGAAAGTTTAGTTGTCTGAAAAGATAATTCACTTATAATAATTTAATAAAATAATCAAGAATAAATAAGATATAATATAAGAGAATAACAAAGATCTAAGCTAAATACTATTATATATTATTTTTAATAATTTTTGAATATTTATTATGGATAAATAATATTTTTAGAGCAAAAAAAGAATATAGCTAATAAATTATGATTATTGATAATATGAGTGGTATCTAATGTGTTGATATTCTAAGAATTTATAGTGAGTGTTCTAGTGAAATAATTAATAATACTCGAAAGAAAAGAAAAATCTATTATTATTTTAGTAAGAATTTGTTTATTTCTTCTATCTAAAAGTGTAAGCATTATGATGGGTGAACTCTAAGAATCTCAACTTGGCTTGTGATAAGTAACCGAGATGAGGATACACAAGACAATAGTCCTACACATTCAAATGTTTAGAGTAAGATCTTATCATTAAATTTACAACAAACAATCTACTATGCTTAATCCTAGATAATATTTTCTTTAGATTCTCTCAATTTTTCATATAAATATTAGTAGGAATAAAAAAAAATAAAAGTTTAGTTGTCTGCAAAGATAATTTACATAAAATAAATTAACAAGATATTCAATAATAAGCAAGATACAAAGCAATAACATAGATATAAGTCAAGTATTATTATATTTAATGATTTTTGAATATTTATTATTGTTAAATAATATTTTTAGAGTAGAAAAAGAATATAGTTAATAAATTATGATTATTAATTATGTTAGTGTTAGCTCATGTGTTGATACTCTAACAATCTGTAATGAGTGTGTTAGTGAAATAACTAATAATATCCGAAAGAAGAGAATTATTTATTAATGTTTTAGCGGGAATTTATTTATATTTTTATCTAGTTAGTGTAAGTATCACGGTGAGTTAACTCTATGATTTATCTCTTTTAATATTAAATAAATTTTAGTTTTTTTTTTAATATTACATAAATTTTTTAGTTTTTTTTAAATATAATATCAAACAATAATCTCTCGTATAATTTATCCTCTTGTTGTTGGTACACAAAATTATGATTCTTCTCTATTTAACTTTGTTATGATTTACAAATTCATGGTTCCTCAGAAATAAAAAATAACTACTCTTAATTTTATTTTTTTTACAAATATGTCAAAATTGTAGTTAGCATTTTGCCCAAAAATATCATTGTGGTTGCTATGCACCACATATGGTTTGCAGATCAAAAATGCCGTTGTGCATCACACACCACTATTGCCCATCTATTGTCATGGACATTAGCTGCTTTCAATTGCACATGCTTGTTGCCACCAATCATGTGTGCTTGCTTGCTGTTTCCAATCATACGTGCTTGCCTGCTGTTGCCAATCATACGCGCTTGCTGTTTCCAATCATATATGTTTTCTATTGTCAAGCGCAGGTGCCTACCATTGGCAATCGTATGTGCCTGTTTCTGCCAACCGTGCATGTCTGTTGCTGCTAATTGTGCATGCCTGTTGCTGCTAACCACATTTGCCTCTGCAACCACCATCATGCAAAATGTCAGGCACCACTTCACACCTCTGCTGCCACCATCTCACACCTCATTTGCCACCACCACGTGCCTATTATCATCACTGATTGTTGCTATTGCTGGAAAAAATAAAAATTCTATTTTTTCTGTTCTAACTGAGCTTAGATATCATGTTGAAACTTGAAATAATATAAATATAAATACAATAACAGACTAAAAAAATTATGCATTAAATATTTTTTTTTAATAAGAAAAAATTATTGGAGCAGTTCACAAGTGCTCACATAAAAAATAAAAAAAAAAATAAAAACTGATAAAAAAGTAATAATGTAATGCAATATATGTGTTCATATTGTATGTTTTGTATATATGCAGTGTAATTTATATGTATATACTGTATGTTTTGTATAAATGCAATGTAGTATATATATTCTATATGCTTTGTATATATATATATATATTATACAATATATATGTATATACTATATGTTTTGTATATATGTATATAGTCTATAATATATATGTATATATTATGCAATATATATATGTATAATATATTTACAACTTTATATTTTATATATTTTTTTTATTTTTCTATTTACTTTTTAATTTCTTTTATATTTTGATGTAAACACTTAAACTAATGAGTTGTCACAATTAGTTTGATTATTATATAAAATTTTTTTTATGTATGTATGTTTAATATCTAATGAAGTTGAATTATTAATTTTAATTGAGATATATTAAGTTATATTTGTGATAAATTTGTATATGATATTAGAGGCATATCTAGGGTGTCAAATATGCTAATATTTTTATATGGCCTGGTAATGCCACCTTGCCATGTTAGCCATGACATGATATGAATATTGTACTTAGAGGTGTTAAACGGGCTGACCTGAGTCAGCTCTACCCTTTTTAGGTGCCCCAATAGGGCCATTATGCCATGCAAGGCACAACATAGCTTTAGCAAAGTCGGCCCGGCATTGCCCATCGGCCTAACACGGCCCATCGTCCCGGCATGGCCCATCGGCTCGTCTATTTATTATTTTGAGACGGTCATGCATTGATATGCTGGATCTGGCCTGTTAGGGCTGGGTATTGGCCGGGCTTTGGCCGTTCAGGTTGGGTTCGTGCCTGGTTTGAGCCTTTTGGAAAATTTGTAATCCAAAATTCAAAATGATTAAAAAATATAAATTTTAATTATTTAAAACTTAAATTAAAATAAATAATTAATTATTTAATTTTTAATTTATTAAATTAAATAAAACATAAACAATTAAAATTTAAAAATTAATAGTGTCTAAATTAATAAAACTAAAACATTAATACAATTTAATGCAAATCATAAAAATATAAATATCTGAATTAAACCTCAAAGTAAAATGACGAAAAAAAAAATAAAGATAATCCAAAAATAATAAATAAAAATTATAAATATAAATCTTATCGGCATATGCTCAATGATGATATCAGTATCAGTGTATCAATAGCAGTAGACTGTAGGTAGTAAAGCAGGCTCAGACGCCCAGCTTAATCATTAATGTCTCAATCTCATATCAGTCGTTAATCATCATGAATATCCCATGAATCATCATCAGCAACTAACTCATTCACTTTTGTTATAGTCTCAGTACGATCCTAGATGCCAAAGTTTGAATTATCCTAATCTTTCATGCATGCTAATACTTTAATAATATATGGTTGTAATTTTGATTTCCTATCTGAAATCATATTTAATGCAACATAAAAAATAGGTTTTGATATTTCGCTCGACATCGGAGGAGTCAGTAGATCCTTTGTCATTTTATATAGTACTGAATAGTTGGACTCATATGATTATCACCTTTATAAAATATCAAAATTCTTATTATTAGAAAGTGATAAAATTGAGTAGCAATTGATATCTAAGTACCGAGCAAGCTCGCTCCTATTCAACAGTCTATCCAGTCATTTCTTCCTCACTACCTGAATAAAAAGTCAACATCTCTGAATATGGTATCAATGTCCGTACTTGGAGTCCTACTTCTACTACTATCATAGTTAGTATCGTAGTATATAAAGAGCTCAGTATGTATTTCGTGAATGAACCCCTTAGATTGGTCTTCTTGGGTCATGCACGAGGATATGCATGAGGTTGGTCTTCTCTACTTATTTCATCTTAATCCTAGGTTCCATGTAGACAGCCATATAATAAAGAGATGAAATATTAGACTAGTACTTTGAGTACCTGGTTTTCATCTCTATAATCATATTGCTAACCGTCAGATCATTTCTAAACTTCTTAAACATGCTACTAATATTGCATATGTACCTGAATGTAATACAATGCGTGAGAGTATAAATTAATGAACACATATTCGTCATGTTATAAAAAATTTTTAGGAATTTCATAAATAAAATTTTTGTAGCCCATTTAGTGTTGGTAATAATAAGTTCGTTATTCTTACTATTGATATAGTCAGATATCACATGTTCGTATTAAACACATGATTCCAATATAAGATATATGTAATTTTAACGGTATCTCATATCCGATTTTAATTTTTTCATCTTTAGATCCACAGACAAGTAAAGAGTATCAAACTCTTATTGTATGTGAGACATATGAAGAAATTTTAGAGAGATACATAGAAATAATTTTCATCCCCGCTTGTACAATCAGGTTAATCACGTGATATATGCATCAAATATGAAAAATCTCTCCAAATAGTCTATCTTTAATATTCTTACCAAATATGTTAAATTTTATACTCAGTTATTAGATATATTATCGAATATGATATTATATATTTTATTTTGAATTTTATATTTTTAAAGATTTTTATCATGCACTCAAAAATGGCTGGGACATCATGAAGATGAAGAATCTCAGAGATTTTAATTTTTTTTTATTTAGTGTTCTTTAGAACTACATAGTGAGCAGTGAGATATGCATAAAATGCATCATCATAACTAATCTAGATATTATACATTATGGATATCATTTCACTATAATACCTAAATTTATTAATTATTATTTTTTTTCTAAGTTATAATATTTTAGTATGTCATTCATAGTTGTTGACTTAGGAATTTTATAATATGAAGGCTGGAAATAAGCCTGCATAATACTAACTTCTCTTGGATCTTTCAAATACCTAATCAGAAAATACATCGTGGTAATTAGTTTGGTCATGTCTTTTCTCATGGTTTAATACGATAACTATCAGTCAACTATTATCTTTATTATCTAGCATAAATTCATGATTTAATTTTAGTTCAAATTGGCTCATGCTTTATTTTTTCTCAAATTTTGGTATTTTGAATTTTTATACACTAATTTGAGAGATTTATTGAAGTTTATAATTTTATGTAGTTTATTTTATCAATGTGCAATTATATAAATATTAATATACCAAATCTCATTAAACTTTAAAAATTAAAAAATTTTGGATGAGATTAATATTACGATAAGTGATCACTTATGAAGTTCTCGTATTGAGATGTCAAACGGGATGTGCCGGGTTGGCCCGACATGGTTTTAGGCCACCCAACCATGCTATCGTGCTCGGCTAGACGGCATGGTACAATAGTCGTGTCATGCCTGGCCCAACATGGTTTCTTCATGCAGGCCCGACACGGCCTCCCAACATGGCTGGTTTTTTACTGTGTCGGGTTAGGCCCGTACGGGCCGATTTAAAAAAATAATTTTTTTATTTATTTGTTTATAATTTTTATGTAATTATAAAATATAGATTAGATATTATTTAAAAATATTTTTATTATAAATTATAAATATTTGAATAATTATAAAGTTTATTTTTTATGTTATTTATTCTAATTATGTATTAATTAGATTAATAGATTATAATGTATTAGAATAAAATTTTAGAATTTTTAATAAAATTTTTAAACACAAAAATAAAATAAACATAATTTTTTTTAACAAAAATGACAAAGTCACAAAGCCAAACGATCAAATTAAAATAAATACAATATAAATAAAAATGAGGACAAAATATCAAAATTAAAAATCAGAATCAAGCATAACTCATAAGCATAAGCATAACTGTAACATAAGTGTCGCTATTGGCGTGTTGCAATCCCACAATCATTATCATCCTCAACTTCAATATCAAAATCACTATCATATAGATCATCATCAGCAATTAACTCTTCTGGTTTCGCCACAGTCTCAGTCCCAGTACGATCTTGGATGTTAAACTTCGAATCCTCCAAATTCTTCATGCATGCTAAAGCCTCAATAATATCTGGATGTAATTTTTATTTCTTATCTGAAATCACATTCACTACAACAGAAAAAATAGACTCTGTTGCTATGCTCAGCATCGGAGGAGTTAGTTGATCCCGTGCCATCTTAGATAGTACGAGAAAGATGAACTCGTATGATTTTTACTACTGTAATATACCAAGATTCTTAGTATCAGAATGTGATAGGATTGAGCAGTAATCGATATCGAAGTACCGAGATAGCTCGCTCGTATTTGATCGTCCACCCAATTGTTTCATCATCGCTAACTGAATAGAAAAATTACCATCTACAAATATGATATTAATGTCTGTACTCATAGTCTCACTACTATTATCATCATATCTAGTATTGTATTATGTGAAAATGTCAGTCAACTTCTTGTGAATAAACTTTCCAGGTGGATCTTCAATGTTCATACACGAGAAAATATAAGTCAAAATTTTATCTATCCCCTCCACCTTAATTCTAGGGTCTATGCATGCAGCAAAATAAAAAAAATAAAATTGTGTAATAGTATTTTAAGTACTTGATTTTTATCTCTGCAACTATTTGACTAAGTGTCAGGTCAGCTCGATACTTCCTAAATATGCTACTAATATTATATATGCATCTAAGTGTAATGCAATTCGTGATGTGATGATAAGGAGATTCTTCAAAAGATCATAAATCTTAGTTTTGAAATTCATTAGATAATCTTTCTAATTTTTAGAGATAAAAAAGTCGAGATATTAATTTTTTTTAATTCCCTTGCTAAGTAGGAGTATTGTCTATTAGATATTTAGGTATGACTTCCACAACCTTTACCTCTTTATTTATTTATTTATTATTTATTTATTTTTTTGTGTTTTTATGGATGTACTTAATTTGTAGGCTACCCCAACTACTTAGCCCTTTATATAAATTTTTTTTTTATGTATTTTGTTTAACATCTAATGATGTTGAATTATTAATTTTAATTGAGTTGTATTTAGTTATATTTGTGATAAATTTGTACAATACAGTGTAATATATATATTGTATGTTTTGTATATATATAGCATAGTCTATATATGTATATATGTACTATATATTTTGTATATGTATAGATATATATATATATATATATATATATTGTAGTATATAAGACATGGATTTTGAAATTGTTTTGAAAAACCATATTTTGAAAAAAAATTTGCTATTTTTTTTAAAACTCAGATTTTTGAGGTGGGTGCACCTCATGCTGATAAAATTTTAGGGTTCTCTAACCCTTATTATTCTAAAAGTAATGTAATTTTTAATAATTTTTTTTAAATTAGTTGAGTTCGATAAGTTTGATTGATATTGTTTATTTTATTTTTTTATGATGAGAGTACCAAATCTATGAGTTGTTTTAATTTTTTTTTTTATTTTTTATATATAAAATTTGCAGTTCTTTTGTATGTTTAAGTTTCATTATATACAATTTATTATTTTTGAGTGTTTTTTTTTTTATTTTTACATGATGCATGAGCTAAAATTTTTCAAATCCTGAAGTGAGGTACAATGTGTGTTGTTGCCTACATTGTGTGCATAGGCATGCTTACTATGCAAACATGCTGTGGTCTAGTGGTGGTGCACTTCATGTGTGCAAACATGCATATTATGATGCGCAAGTAGTGGTGGCATCATGGTGTAAGCATTGTGCAATGGTTCAAACCCTAGATGTACAATGTGTGCGTGAAAGCAACCATGCATTGTACATATAACATGTGATGATGTATGTGGTGCATTGTGTGTCATGCAATGGTGCACAACATGTGCAAGTGTGTCCATTGAAGTGTGTACGTGGTGGCATTGTATTGTAGGCGTCATGTGGTGGTGCAAACCCTAGGCATACAATGTGTGTGTAGTCATATGGTTGTTCAAACCCTAGACATACAATTCTTTTATGATTGTATCATGCAATTATGTGGTGTGATAGGTAATGTGCAATAAAGTGGTGTATGTATGATGTGGTGTGCGAGAGTATGTGTAGGGCACATGTGATTCTGATAACATGAGGAAGTGCAATGCCTGAAGCTTCTGTTTTTGGGCTTTGTTATTATTTTTCTTGTGGGCTATTTTGAGTCTCAGGTGCTATTATAATGTATATTATTGATATGTTATACTATAATGTATATTATGAGTTTCAAGCACTACTTGATGTTGTCAATTTTTAATATTTTTTGCTGTAAAATTTATGTTAATTATTAATTCTTTAGTTAAATTATTATTTATAACTTTTACATACTTTTTTTAAGCATACCTCTAGTTTTCTTTTCATCTTTCTATTCAAATATTCGCATGTATTTTAATCGATGTTCTAGGATATCTACGTTAAATATGATAAAAAAAATACTACTTGATTCTTCTTTATTTATTATTATATGAGTTATTTTAATTGTTTTTCTAATAATTATTTTTTAATTATATTTTTCTTAGTTTTCTACAAATCCACCTTTTCTAATCTTTGTTTTCCTCATTTATTTTATATGGTGCTTCCATAGTTTTGAAAGGTGCAAAGCACACCAATGCGTAAAAATCTCTTATAGTCTAGGCACAAGTTGCAAAACAAGGTGCACATTTGAATGAAGTGAAATTCAATCTATGATGCATATAAATTCTATAAAATACGAATTCAAATCTAATTTAATAAATAAAAAATATAAGATTCCAAATATTAAAAATAATCATTTAATAAAAAAAATAATAAATATAAGATTCCAAGATGAAAAGTATTTAAAAACAAATAGTAAATTTAATAAGGTATGCCTTTTTAATAAGACTAGTCTCCTTATCAAGGCACCTCTTTAGCAAGGTGCTATACTAGAGAGTGGTTGCACCTTGAGTCTTAGTATACATAAAACTTGCCTTTTAGAACCATGATTACTTCTTAGTTGCTTAATATTAACTTCAATAAAATATAAATAGTTTAATATTTTTTTTATATTTATATTTTATTTTATTTGATATTTGTCTATCATAAAGAAATCTCGAGGTAACTTTTTAATTAGTTCATTAAAGTTTAATCCAATTAGATATTATTATCAATCTCACTATCTTTACTTAATATATAATTTAGGTATTTGAAGTAATTATTATTAGATATTTATTTCTTTATTTTGATTACCAAATCATTATTAGTTATAATATATTTAAATTCATATTTTAAATATTGTCATATTATGATTAATCTTAAATTCTTTAAATTCACATGTTATCTTCTAAATTTTAAATTTTCTACTTAATTTTTTTGTCTTATTAATTAAAATTATGCTATTTACTAATAATATATATTTAGGAATATCTTGTTAAAGATTTCTTGTCAATTTATTATTGATAAAGACAAAAATAAGAACTAAATGCTCATAGTGAAGTTTCATAATTAATTAAAATTCATGAGTGATGTCTTAGAATTATTCTAGCTTTGGACATCGCTTTTTTATATGCGCTTCTTTGAATAGTTCAATATATACATTTGATGTTCTTTTTTTTAAATATAATATTCAATAATTAAATTACTTAGGGGCTTTATTATAAGTTTTCATCAAAATCAATAAATATCATATATAATTTTTTTTCTCTATATATTTTTTGATTAATTATCTAAGTAAATAACTTTTATAATAGATATATCTAACATAAATCAAAATTAATTTTCTAAAATTATTATTATTTTTATTAGTTAATGTTTAATCATTTATTTTTAAAGCTTCATAGTGTGACTCATGAGTTTATACCTAAATAGTTGTTATAATATTGTATTTCTTTTTTATTCTTATAAATAAGGGTTATAATATTTTTTTTTTCATTCATCTGATATTTTTTTGATCCTCATGATTTTGTTACTTAAATAGTGTGACTTTTAAGTTTATACCTCTATAGTAGATCCACATTTCTTTTCTCATTCTTTGATATCCTCATTTATTTTATATGTTGATTCCTTAGTTTTGAAAGGTTCAATTTTCAAAGCACACCAATGTGTAAAAATCTCTTATAATCTCGGCACAAGTCGCAAAACAAGGTGCATACTTGAGTGAAGTGAAATTCAACCTATGATACATATCAATTTTGTAAAATATTAGTTAAAATCTAATTTAATAAATAAAAAATTAAAGATTGCAAATATTTAACAGAACCATTCAATAAAAAAAACAAAATTATATAAGTTTTAATATATAATTAAAAATATTAAGATTAAAAATATTATTTTTAAAAGTAAATTCAATAAGGTATGCATTTTAATAAGACTAGTCTTTTTATTAAGGTACATGTCATTTGCAAGGTGCTATTCTCGAGAGTTGTAGCACCTTGAGTCTAGGTATACTTAAAACTAGTCTTTTAAAATCATGATTGTTTCTTAGTTGCTTAACATTTATTTTTATAATATATGAATAGTTTGATAATTTTTTTTAATTTTTATTTTATTTTATTTGATACTTGTTTATTATTAAGAATTCTTGAAGTAACTATTCATTAAGTCCATTAAATTAAATCCTATGAGATATATTATTTTCAAACTCACTATCTTTACTTAATATAAAATTTAAGTATTTGAAATAATTGATATTTCATATATCTTCTCAATTTTGATTACCAAATAATTATTAGTTTTAATATAATTATGTTCATATTTTAGATACTGTCTTATTATGATTAATTCTAAATTCCTTAAACTCAAATGTTATCTTTTAAATTTTAAATTTTCTACTTAAGTTTTTTATAGTCTTATTAATTAATATTATGCCATTTATAAATATCATATATTGAAGAATATCTTTTTAAAAATTTATTGTTAATTTATTAATTATTAAGACAAAAAAAAAAGAACTAAGTAATGCTCTTTAGAAAGTTTCATAACCAATAGAAACTCATGAGTGATGTCTTGAACTATTTAAATTTGGACATCACTTTTTTATATGTCTTTGAATAATTCAATATATACACTCAATGTTCTTTTTTTAATATAATATTCACAAATTAAATTTCTTGTGGCTTTATTATAAGTTTTCTCTAAAATCAATAAATAACATTTATAAAATTTTTTTATTGTCTATGTATTTTTTAATTCATTATGTAAGTAAATAGTATCTATAGTAGTTATATCTGACATAAATGAAAATTGATTCTCTAAAATCCTCATTATTTTTCTTAATTCATGTTTAATCATTTATTTTCAAATGTTCATATGTGATTAATGAGTTTATACTTAAATAGTTATAATATTGAATTTCTTTTTTATCTTTATAAATAAGGGTTATAATATTTTGTTTCTTTTCAAATGATATTTTTTTGATCATTGTGATTTTGTTAATTAATGTACTCAATGATATCATATCTTTGTCATCTATGAATATGATCCTCCAAACTTAAATAAGGATATTATTGGGTCATGGGGCTTTGTTTGCTTTTAAATTCTTGAGACCTTTTGTAATTTATGGAAGCCTTATTTTAGATATATATGTATAGTGTTTTAGTTTTTTATTATTCTTAATAATCAAATATGAAATTGTTAACTTATTTAAAAAATTATAAAATTTTTTTATATTTTTTGTTTTTTATCTTTTATTAAGATTTGATTATTTTTATTTATTTAGTATATCTAGAGGTGTCAAACGGGTCATGCTAGGCTGGTACTACCTGTTTTTTGGTGGCCTACACGGGCTATCGTGACGTGCTTGGCACGACACGGTACAAGAGTCATGCCATGCCTGGCAAGGTACGACTCAAAAAGGGTAGGTTCGACACAGCTCGACCAGCTTGAGTTTGTCAGATTCGGGTTGGTTCATGTCGGGCCTTAAGGTTTTCATGTCGAGCCTTGGGGATTTTGTGCCGGGTCATGCCGGTACATGCCATTTTGGGCCCGTTCAAAATTGAGTCATCTCTAATTCTAAATATTATAAATTTTAATATAAAATTAATTTATTAAATAAATAAATATAACAAAAAAATAAAATTATAATCACAAGTCATAACTCAACTCACAAAAATAACATAAAATAATTATTATAAATTTAAATTATTTTGTAATATAATACAAGTACAAAATAATAATGCAAGCTCAAAAATTAATACATCAATGATTAATTTCATAAGTGTATGGTATTATTAGTGGTATGCTCAAACTCAGTCCTCATCAAAGTCCTACGAATTATCTGTCAACTTCTCTGCTCATGTTGCAGTTCTAGTATAATACTGGATATCCAAGCTTGAATTATCCTAATCTCATAGTTCGTGCCCATGTGTTAGACATCCATGTCATGACTGGCACGACATGCAGACCAAAAACTCTTGGTACGGTATGACATGGTTCGTGTTGAGGGTCTGCTTGGCATGGGCCAGGGCACGGTATTGTAACGCACCTTGTCGGGCTTTGGGCTGGGCCTAGGCCCGTTGACACTTATATTTTCTTCTAGTTTTTTATTTTTTAAACGTTTAGGTTAAAGCTATTGGGGAAAACAAGATTTTGGTAGTCCCAAATATTTCCATAGGATTATCATTATTCATATTAAAATTATTAATATTTATATTAATATTAATTTTGTTATCCTCAATAAAATTATTATTTATCATTTTTAATAATTATTTGTTTATTAATTATATTTTAAATAATATTTTTAAATTAAATATTATTTTATATTAAATTTTTAATTAAAATAAAAATAATAAAACTAAACAAAATTAAAAAAATAAAACTAAACAAAATTAAAAAAATAAAACTAAACAAAATTAAAAAAATAAAACTAAACAAAATTAAAAAAATAAAACTAAACAAAATTTAAAAAAATAAAACTTGTAAAGCATAAATTCGTTTGCTTGATGATGTGTGATATTCGATATCTGAATATGTTGTCAGTATTGTAGTCTGCACCTGAGCTTTGATAGGAGAGAGATTGAGAAATGAGAGGTGAGAAGAAAATGTGGATTTGTGGATAGATTGGAAATTAGAGAGGAGGATATATATGTATATATATTAAAAAAATTATTAAAAAAATTATTTTTAAAAATATTTTTTTTGAATATTTTTAAATTTTTTATTAAAAAATTGGGCAGAAATAGAGGTGTTAAACGGGTTGGTTTGGTCCGGTCCAGCTCGGTCTAGTTTTAGGTGGGCAATCGTGCCGTGCCTGGCACAACACTGTATAGTAACCGTGCCGTGCCTGGCTTGACATAGTTTCTTCAGGCCAGGCCCGACATGGCTCGTGGGCCCTGTAGGTTGAGAAATCGTGCCGGGTTGGGCTAGTTCTGGCTCGTATGAGCTGATTTTTAATTTTTAATAATTTTTTTTTCGATTATATTATTCATATAATATGTATTTAGTTCATGTCTAAAAGTCTGTAACACTCAAAGTATTTTTTTTATAGTTAATTATTTTTAGTAATTAGTTAATATTAAATATTTTTAATACTTTATAATTTATATGTGTATGTGTATCAGACTATCAGTGTAAGTGTATGAAATGTGAATTAATAAAACTTAAAATATTAAAATTTAAATATGAATAAAAATTTAAAAATAAAAATCAATGCAAAATGAAAAATCCAAAAGAAAAATAATTGTTGGGCAATTGTGCTCCCACGGTAGCGATATTAAGATACAAAAGACAACAAGAATAACAGAACAACAAACAATATATATCTAATCCATAATCCAACCACGGCAGAATTAAAAACGAGAAATAAAAATACCAGAAATAATGTGCTTCGCTAGTCCCTTAGTACGACTAGCTACATTCATCAGAAAATGCTTATGCATTACAGATTAAACCAACAAAACATCTTACAGTATGTGTAGTATAGAGCAGTCATGATAAATCACGCAGAGAGAGAGAAAAAAGATAAACAGTTCCCAGGTTCGAAAAACAACCACCTGAAAATAAATATTACATAACATTTAAAATAAAAAACTCTCTCGGTTCATTTAACTGGTGCGGGTCGGATCATGGGACGGGTCGGGCTCTGCTCCAAAAATTTCGACCTATGACCAGTCAGCTAGACCTCCGTCACTGTGCTACTGCTGTATCTCTGGCCTCTTAATATTTCTTTTCCTGCACTTACATGAAAATATTAAAACATAAACAATTGGTTATACAAACAGATTATCTATAAACAAATTACATATACAGCAATAAATATTCAAATTTTAAGCATCAAATGCATAAATTTACAAAGACACAAACTCAAGTCTCAAAGTAATAGCATAACCAAAAATTAAACACAAATGCAATGTAAATGTGTAAATCAAATCAAATATCAGAATCAGACATAAGTGTCGCAATCCGACAATCGTCACCTGTCAACGTCATCAATCGTCATATCATTCTTAATATTAATATCATATGGATCATCATCAGTAATTAACTCCTCCGATTTTACGGTAGTTTCAGCATGATTTTGGATGTCAAAACTTGAATCCTTCTAATCCTTCATGCTTGCTAAAGTCTCGATACTATCTGGACGCAATCTTGATCTTTTATCTGAAATTACATTCACCATAACATAAAAAGTAGATTTTGATCCTATGCTCAATTCTAGAGGAGTCAGTAGATCCCGTGCCATCTTAAATAGCACAGAAAAGGTGGACTCATATGATTTTCACCACTGTAATATATCAAGATTCTTAGTATCAAAATGTGATATAATTAAGTAGTAATCAGTATCTAAGTACCGAGACAACTTGTTCCTATTCGACGGTCCACCTCATTATTTTATCATCACTAACTGAATGTAAAAGTTATCATCTCCGAATATGATATTCATGTCCATACTCAGAGTCTAACTAATACTAGCACAATACCTAATATTGTGGTGTGCAAACAACTTAGTTAACTTCTCGTGAATGAACTTTTCAGGTGAGTCTTTTAGGTTAATGCACGAGGAAATGTAAGTCTAAATATTTTTTATATTTCTTACCTTAATCTTAGGGTCCATGCAGACAACTAGACAATAAAGAGATGAAACGATGAACCAGTACTTTAAGTATTTGTTTTCCATCTCTACAACTATATTGCAAAGTGTCGGGTCATAATGATACTTCTTAAATATGCTACTAATATTGCATATACACCTGAGTGCAATGTAAGTCGTGTGAATATAAACTAACGAACACATGTTCGTCGTGTAATAAAAAATTTTCTGGAATTTCATAAATCAAATTCTTATAGCACGTGTTCGTCACTCTTATTATTGACTTAGTCGTATATCACGTGTTCGTATCCAACATATGACTCTAACATCAGGTAAATGTAATTTTAGCGGTGTCTCATATCTTAATTATAATTTTTTATTCTTAAGATTCACAAACAAACAGAGACTATCTAACTATTATTATCTGTGAGATGTACAAATATATTTTATTAAGTTACGTATGTTTTCTAAAGTTGGAGCACATACCTTCATCCCCGCTTATACAATAAGGTTTATCATGAGGTGTGTGGGTATGGTGTGACACATGTGCAGTGGTGCTGTGGTTGTGGTGGGCTAGGCACAACTCAATTGGGTCGTGCCTCGTGCCGAGCCCGTGCTACCCCGCCTACTTGACACTTTTGAGTATATCTTATATGACTAATGTTTCTACTCAGCTTCTTTATTATCCTAGTAAGTTTATAAATATCATTTTTTACATATGATTAAAAAAATTATTTTTAGTAAAATGATGATAATTTTTATTATGGATGGTTGTTTACCCAATGACATGCATATAGAGGAGTAATAATTTGTTTCAAATAGAAAAAAACAATAATAAAATAATAATATAGGAATACTTATTAATGTATATATAACATTTCTAAATGATACTTTAAAAGATATTCCAATTTTACATATGAATATAAATTTACTTTTGCATATAAATTCAAGCCCTAGCTGACCAAGAAGCTATTGCTTCAATGCCTTCAATAATAGATTTTATCCCATACTTGAATGGTTAAAGGTTCCTTCACAATTTGATCAATAGCTTTGTAAGCTGAATTTATTGTCCTTGTTGTAATAGAACATGCAATTTCCTATTTTGCATTAGCATTGATGAGCTTTAATAGTTGCAGTAAAAAGGCTTAGTATCTCATATGCAAAGTTGAAAACATCCAAATATATCTTTGATATTTATCAACACAATACATATTATAGAAATATCTATTAATTGATTAATTCTTTATTATTACAACAAATTTTTGATATCACAAATAAATTAATAATTACAGATATATTTGTGTATCCTTAAAAATTAATTTTAGAAAACAAATATCTAAGGGTCCGTTTGATAAAACTGAAAAAATTAAGTGCTAAAAAATAAGTGTTGAAAAATTAAGTGCTGAATTTTATAAGTGTTGAATTTGTATTGAAAAAACTTTTTGATAAATCACGGAAAATTAAATGCTGAAAATAATAATTTTGTTTGATAACTTTAAATACTGAATGCTGAAAATGATATTTTTTACATTTTTATCCTTATTATTAATGCAGTTTATTTTATTCAAACTAATTAGAATTTCTAATAAAATTTGATTTTTCAGTGCTATTGTTAATTATTATTTAAAAGAAATTTACTACAAAAATATTCATAATTATATAATAAAATCCAAAAAAAAAACATAAAAATATTTATAAAAAATTAAAAATTAATTTGCAACCAGTTGATTTGTTATTTTCTTTCTTAAATTAATCATGCAAACTTGATCAGCATGTGTAACTTTTTTTCCAACTTGTAGTAGTTCTTCAGGATTATTTTGAGGTAAATTTGAATTTTCACCATAATCATTTTTACTTTGTTCTAAAAAAATACCAACAATACATAATTTCCTGATATAGTTATGTATAGCTATGCAAGCAATAATAATATTTCTTTGAACTTGAAAAGGATATGGTACCATTCTCTTTATGATTGAAAAATGAGCTTTAAACACACCAAAATATTGTTCAATGATATTTCTCAATCTTGCATGTGTATAATTGAATGTTTCTTTTTTTGTATGAGGGTGGACAACATTATAAAAATCAGGCAACCTATATCATGCATTACGGTAAGGTGCCATAAACTCTCGAGTATGTAGATATGCAACATCACAAAGATTATTTATCTACAAAAAAATATAATTTTAAATCAAATATGAATTTATTAAAAAAAATGAGAAGAGAATAATATTTACATGGTGGAGGTATTGAAAATTATTTTCTGGATTATGCATAGTCACTTATAAAACTCTTGAATCATGTGTTATGCCTTCCTATCTAGCCTAAACAAATATAAAAATCATATTGAAGTCACATATTGCTAGAATTCTTTGATAATATTTTGATAACATTCTATTCTTTCTCTTCTTCTATAAGGGACTTGTTTGTCAGATAATATCACAAATATAAAAACATCTCGTCAAGTGCACCAATTGTACTCTATTCATTAAAAAAATATCAATATAATAATAATTATAACATGAACACTAATAATAATAAATATGTAATTTTATTTACCTTGAACACTTTCCCTAATTTTTGATAGAGATGATTTTCTATTATTTTATTAACCAGAGTAGACACAATCATCTCTCTTCTGAAGAGAAATATTACCTCTAGTACTTCATAAAAGTAATAATGTATGGTTTGAGTTGAATGGTTGAATATTCTTTTTGTAACACAATTTCTCACGTTGTGATTTAAAGTCATAAGAAACATCGCCATTTTTTCTTTAACTTTGATGTAATGACTATTTTTTAACCATTTTCTATTTTTGAAATGGTTACAAATACCTAAAAAAGTTTGCTTATTCATTCTTAGAATTTCAAGATAATGTGCTGGATTACTATTTAAAATTTCTTGCACATATGTAAAATTTTTCAGTGCCGAGTCGGTATCTTATCATCTTTCAAGTCATTTTTTCCTGATAATCTTCTTGACTAGAATTAGTGTAGTGATTTTTAATATATATTTTTGCTTTTCATTTACTATCTTCTGATAATATTTAACATTTTAAAAATAAATCAATAAAAAAAAGTTAAAAACAATTACAAGCAAAGTGAACCACAAGATATTGTCCAAAAAAGAAATAATGTCATTACAAATAAACATCCAGACAAAGTAAGAAACATAATTATAAAATAATACATTAAATTGCATTTGCTTTAACATTATGTAGCAAAAAAAAAAGCTAAAGTAATCCCAATTTTTTTATATTCATCCAGATTCAAGTAATTCTAATTGTCTCTAGCTTTTGTGAAAATATCATCCACTATTTTCTATATGGTTTGTTTCCATAAAAAATGCTAGAAGCTACAATGTACAATGGATCATCCATAGGTAAAGTTTCAATCTTATCTAATTTTTATTATATTCTTCAATGCTAGGTCCATCTGATTGCTCCAATATACTTAGAACAACTAGTAATTTTTCATCTAGATCTTCTTATTTGTTTTTCTTTTAGTTCTTCCTTTTTGGTAATGACTTTTTTTTGATGATAAAGAGCTTGGTTAAGATTCATATTCTATATCTTTGTATGTACAAGAATTCTCTACAATTGGTTGGGTACTTAATGAAAATTTGTCGACATTATTTTTAGGCAACCCTTGTCTAGATGGACCATATGAATCTTGCCTGGTAGATATAATGTCATCAAAGAGTGATCTTATCTCATCTGTAAATTATAGCCCAGTATATCAAAATTGTTTTGCATTCGGAATTTTATATTATTCAAATCATTGTAATTAGGCAATAATTAGTTAAATATATTTTTTCAAAAAATTAACTAAAGAAATGGTGTTAGAGGGTTTAATTTTTTTTTATATTATTTTAAAATACAGAATTTTAAATTATTTTAAAATAAAGTATTTTAAATTATTTTAAAATACCTAATATTTATAATTAATAATTTTTATTTTTAATTTTATTTTTTTTATCATGACGTATCCTAATCGTATTCGTATCTTAGTTTTTTAGAATTTGTCGTATCTCATATCCTGCCGTGTCGTATCTCCGTGTCCGTGTCCGTGCAACATAGGTTGGTATGACCTAAATACTAGAAGGATTTGTGCATGACAGCTAGGCATGACTCCCTATTGCTTGGTGGTACATGGGCGGGTCGTTGGTTGGTCATGGTCCAGGACATCAACATAATACATGAGTGATTTGTGGTAGGGTGCATACCATGTAGATCCTGGTATGCACAATGCCCGATCGGCTTGGGCTTGATCCAAGACAATAACATTACTTAGACATGACCGTGCAATGGCATGTGCCACATGGACCCTCTTCCAGACAATGCTTGTTCAGGTCGAGCACATGCAATGGCACCTGCATGACCCATGCATGGCCATGCCATGGCACATGGATCCTAGTACGGTTTGTTCTTGGTTAGGTCGTTCATGGTCCTGGTTATCATTAGGACCTGGACGCTACTTTTTATCCTGCACGGCATGACCTATCAGTGCATGCTGGGATGGTCCCTGCTTCTACATGAGGCTGGTCGGGCTGTGGGCTAGGATATACTACCCAGCCCATTGAACACATCGACACAAAATTGTATATACGTATGTCTAAAACATAAATATGTATTGTATATCTGATGCACAATTACTTGTGCATTAGTAGATAATGACATTACTTTGCGTGCAATAGTTACAATAACCATAGATTGTAGCAGTTGATTTACTCTTGATAATATGAATGTTATGTGATGGATGAATCTGATTAGTTTTCTCAATATCCTGTTGGTGGGTCATAGTCAAGATGCATCAACGAGGTACATATGTTGTGTTATTTATAATTTTGGTCTTCTATGTATTGCATTACTCGTGGAATTTGTCTTGTTTACTTAATTTTATGATGGATCATGCGAATGACCTTGCGTACAAATCCTTCTAGTCACGACATATTCAAAACATAAGTCACGACATATTCAAAACAAAACATGAGTCATGAATGTCCACAGAAACATATGGCTAGGGTTCGGGAAAAACGAATGCTGCATGGCATCAACACATTGTCATAGTCATGGCATACCCAAAAAAAAAATCTGATCTTTAAGGATCGGAAGTAATTTGCATCATGCTAGTATACTAAACTCTGAGGATGACATGATAAATCAGTGCTATCGCATTAGCCTTCTAGCAAGTCTCCTTATTTCTGAGTAAACCCAAGGGTGTCAATCATGCCAGGCCAGCACTGCTCAGAAATTATGCAAATTGCTCGGCAGCATCATGGTCCTAAATAGTCTCCATTGAGGAAAAAGAAAATGATCTCTCCTGTGCACTTTTTAAGCTCGAGCATGGAGTCCCTGTAATTCAATGATTCTTGTTCTAGTTTCGATCGAGCAACGAGCTTGGACATCGATCCTTCATTGAGTGTTCTCACTATGGCCGTGGAGTGATAGCTTGCTGCAACGAGAAACAACCAGATGATGAACTTGAACTCGTCAGCCATTTGAGGATTCTCAGAGATTGGCAAAGGGTTTATAGTAATTTAAAACCCTTCATCTGTTATATCTTCTACTAAACTATATGTTTATGTACATTCTTTATACCGATGTCACACTTTAGCCTTATTTCATTATTGTAATTACTAATTTCCATCATGATATTGGTAAAAAATATGATCACTTATAATTTGTTCAAAATAGGAACTAATATGCCTGTGTATTCAAAATAAAAAGTGTCGGTAACTAGGATTCTATGATTAATGGGTACTATAAAGCTAACTATACTGCAAAAGCTTGTAGCATGTTCTTCAAATATTTCTGGGACATGGGCAAGTGATGAAACAAAGCTACTGCTACAATCTACTCCAAAGCTTGTGTGAAGATAGGAATGTGCATGCCATCCTCATGCTGTTGGAGACAATGTTGACTTTGAATATTGATCTCAATAAGACTCTGTTTTGGAAAATTGTTGCAGCTTTGTGTATGACTGGAGACATACAAAAGGCCAGATCAGTTCTTGATATGTTTGTGAGAGCCTTTGTGCCTAATTTCATTACTTACATAATATGGAATTTTATATTTATCACGGATAGAACAATTTTCTTTTAAATATGGAATCTGTTTTAAATATGTTTGTGAGAGCCTTTGTGACATACAAAAGGCCAGATCACACTTTTTTCTTTTAAATATGGAATCTGTTTTGCAAGAATAGAAAAATATATTTATCACGGACAGAACAATTTTTTTTCAAGGAATTTTATTTCATAAATATCACTGATTTCTTTTATGTAGACAAAACTTGATATTGGCAATGGGGCAATTTCTTTCTTTTGGAGCTGGTCATATTGGAATACTTTTTTTCTAACTTGGTATGTCCATTGCAAAATAGTGTGTTTTTTTTGACATATTTTATGCTTTTTGCATCCCTCTGTCATTATGTCTATGTTTTTTTGTTTATTTTTTTTTTGTTTCTTTTACTATTTGGGAGCACCCAATATGTGAGGCATCTCAAAATATGTATATGTGTGTGTGTGTGTGTGTGAATGCACATATTTGATGTTGTATTTTCAAATTAGTTTTTTAGTAATTAATGAAAAATATTTCTTTTTTTTTTTTTTTGTTCTCTCTCGTTCTATCTCCTCTTCTATTATTCACAAACTCTGCTTTAAGCGAATCCTAAATTGGCCATAACATGGTATTGCAACCATCCGTGCATGAGTGATGGTGTTAGGTAGCATGAGTGATGATGTGTCTCTGTGGTGTTGTTGGAGATTGGTGATGGTGGTGGCAATGCCGATGTACTATTTAGGTAGAAACTTAGATATGATGAATGTTTTTGTTGATATTTTGATATATCATGGTTGTCTGATGTGTGACTACTTGAATCTAGTAATCTAAAACCCAACCATGGCGAATGACTCCAGTTCCTATGGTTTTTGACCTGATGATCCTGGAAAGAAATGATATATTATGTTTGTGTGAATTAAAATGCCTAGAACTTATGTTTTTTGGAAGTTTTGAACAAAATTATGGTGGATTGTGCAAGTTTGTTGTCATTTGATATTATTATGAAGATTTATCATGTTGTGAGTAGATATGTCCAATAGGCTGTGTACTGGAAAGATTTATCTTGGTAATGCTAGGCCAGCTGATGCCAAACTCGATACACCCTTGCACTAGGTATGGTTCGAACCTAGGCTAGCTTGGATTAGTTCCAGTCTAACCTAGGTTAGCTAGCCAGGCCAAATACTGGCTTAAAAGCTGGTGTATTGGACCGTGCCATGCTGCTTTTATTGTTGCATGTATGGACACTCTGGCTTTGCACGACCCGAGTCATGTCTATTCTAAGTATGATTCCAGGTGTGTGGGGCCATGCCGTAGGCTGATTTTCGTGGGCCATGCCATGGTTTTTTGGCCCATGGATATCTCTAGTTGTAAGGTTGATTTTAAATAGAAGAAAAAAAAATGGTTGGATTCAATGTGATATTACTGGGAATAACACAATGAAAAATAATAACATATACGTACTCCCAATGGGTTATGTCAGTAAGGATTTGGTTCATAACCTAAGGTTACATAGGTTATTTATTAGAAACTCACCTTAGGCCGAGACTGAGAAAAATATGTTGATTAATACATAATTATTAATACTCCTCTGGAAGTTGATTGATCTTGGTGTATCCAATGTATTTAACTTTTGCAATACTTACATATTGATGTATTCTTTGAGAATATTACATTTGTATATTGGTATTACTTAACTATTGACATTTAGATTGACTGATTAAAATGATACGACTCATTTTATTACTTAGATATTGTACATGTAGTGATGCAGACAGTTATTACAACTCAAGAATGACGTACTGGGAAAGAATAATGTGGTGTGCAGTAAGTGCGCAATGGATGTGTTAAATTAAGCTATCGAAACCCTACAAGTGGGGGCAAGCAAAGTTGTTGGCGTCAATACCAGCAATTTACTATAGTGGAGGATGTCACCAAGCATATTTTATTTCTGATGTTGCTGGAGGAGCAGAAATGGAAATTTATTTTGCTCATTCATTTAGTGGTGCTTCACACTTTGCATCCTTTTTTAATCCATGCTTGTCTGGAGCAAGGATTGATAACTACTGATTTCCATCTGGTACTTGGAACTCAATAGGAAATGATGTATCTCGAATTCCACATACTGTCCATCCAGTTCCAAGTCTTCAAACTAGTTCAATTTTGAATGGAGGCGAAATTATGACTGGATTTTATTTGTGATCATTACAAAAAAATTTAATGCTTCTTTTCCTCTAGCTCTTGGAACGAAATGATATGCATCAGAAGAGTTTTCTGACTAATCTCTTTATGTATACCTATTAGTCTTAGTATATTTATTTAATAAGAGTATTTCAGATTTCTTTACTTGGAGACTACTAGTCCTATTGAAGATTTTTTTTTATTGAATGTCTTTACTGTTCTTTTTCTTCTTTAATTCATTCTAGATTCTTGGGTCATAGACTTAGAAGTCAACACCCAAGTTATAGATAATCAAATTTTGTTTTTTGTTTGTTGAGTTTAAAATCATTGATATTATTATGACTAATGATACAGTTGTATGAGTCATGATGCACAATACCATTAATGTTATGTTTGATCTTTATTTTTTTTTATTTGAGTTTTATTATAATTTATTTTCAGTTATTTTATTAAATAATAAGAAAATAATGTTATATTTATTTTGATATTTTTTTGCATGATCATCGGATTATTCATATGATTTTTTTTGGGGATTGAGAGAAATGAACTATTACTATTATTTTCTACCCATAGAAGTTTTTTTACACACTTGGTTATTATTGATCTATTTGTTACACATTCTCATCTTTGATATCAATCATTTGATGGATTGAAAATTATGAAATCAAATAAAAAGAAAATAATATATGATCGTGAAACGTGTTAATTAGAAAAATAGACTAGAGTTTCTTATTTGACATGTCATGAGGTTATTAGTGATGACTCATTTTATCTAATTTATTTAAATCTTTGAGAATATTTTAGGACTATCACACATGTTAATTTAATATATTTTTATTATGTTTATTAATAATTATGTTTGGTTTACATGATTGTTTATTTTTAATGAAAAGTTTTAAATTTAGATTATTCATGAAATTTTATCAAATAGTAAAAATATATTTTAAATATAATATTAAAATATTAGCAAGTGTTGATATTTTAGAATACACATTATATTAATATTTTAGTTTTTTTGAAGAAAATGTGATGTTCTACAAAATATCATATGCTAATTGAAACCACTAGGATATTTTTATTATATTAAAATATTTTTAGGTATTTTTATTTTGGAGAGAAATGATATTAACTATAAATTTTTTGATCAATTAAATATTATCTTATGTTCTTTTCAGGCAATATTTAACATCGTCATCAACTTGTGTATGTATGAGAGAGACTTTCATCTTTCACCAAGTTTTTTACTTGTACTTGTTTTGTTTAGTATCTCTTTCATGATAAATAAGATGGTTACTCATGTCATTAAATATTTATTCTTTAAGTATTCTAGTACTTTTAAGACATATAAGTGTTACTCACAAGTGATTAGAAAAATTATTACAAATACACATTCTTTTATTGTATATATTTTTTAAGACTCGGTCCAATAAGATGCAATTTTAGATATTATAGTGACATGATCTTTATCAATACTAGTTGCTACTTCTCATAGAGTGACAATTGAACTTGTTCTTGTACCTAATATTGATATCATGATTAACTTTGTAGAAGGTGGTGAGATATTACCAAGTGTATCATGAAATCATGGTTTTGTAGAGGCACCTAGTGTTAGTGGTGTGAGTGAGAAAGATGCTTGTAGTGAGAGTGTCCCACAAGACACGAGATATGAATTTTCCGAAGATGAGACTCATATCTCATGTCTTGTGGGACATTCTCACTACAAGTAAATGATATGTACTAAACCATGGTTTTGTAGAAAATGGTTTTTTCAGGCTTGATGGATTGGCATAACAACACTGCTGATCCATAAGGCCTGGCATGACCCATTTGGCCAACAGTTGGGAATATCTATGCTAGGCCGTGATGAGTCGGGTTGAATTGTGCTAGTTTTTGGGAAAAAATAAAAATTTAATTAAAATATTATGAAATTTTATTTTAATTTATTATTTATTAAAAATATTATATTTAAATGAATTAAAATAAAATAAATAATTTTAAAAAGTATAAAATTTGGCTCAACTAAAAAATAAGTGTTTAATAAAAAAAATAATCCATTATATTTCATAATCAAAAACATAATATGATACATACACATATAAAGGTATCAAATAGGTTGTGTCGAGCCGACATGGCTCATTTTTTGGTGGCCTACTTGGTCTATCTTGCTGTGTCTGGCCCGACATGGTACATGAGTCGTGTCTTGCCTAGCACAACATGATTCAACATGGTCAGGCCAGACATTGCCCGATCGGCTTGATTGTATTTGATTCAGGCTGGTTCATGTTGCACTATGTTGGTTTCGTGCCGAGTCATGCTAAGACGTGCCAGGTTATGCCGGGACATGCCGGGTCATGCCTTTTTGGCCTGTTCGGAATTGAGTCATCTTAAATTTTAAATATATTTTAAATTTAAATTTTAATACTCAATTAATTAATTAAATTAATACAACAAAAAAATAAAATTACCAACATAATTTAAAAGTCCCAACTCAACTAAAAACATGTATAAATTATAAAATAATAAAGAAAGATTAAATCATTAAAAGATAAAGATTAAATCATTAAAAGATAAAAATTAATACATCAAAGATAAACTCATAAACATAAAATATCAATCACTTAAGTAAGTGTCTGAATAAAAAAAAACAAAATAACCATAAAAATAAAAAGCTCAAATGATAAAAATAAATAAATAAAGATAATCCAAAAATGATTAATCTCGTAAGTATATGATGATATCACTAATGGTAGGCCATAGATAGTATAATATGCTCAATCTCAGTCATTATTAAAGTTTTATGAATTATCATCGGTAACTAACTTCTTTGTTCTTGTTGTAATTGCAGCACGATTTTGGATTCCCAAGCTTGAATTTTTCAATCTTTCATGTATGCTAATGTCTCAACAATATCTGACCACAATATTGATCTCCTATCTGAAATCATATTCATTGTAACATAAAAATAGACTCTGATGTTATGCTCGACACCATAAGAGTCGATAAATTTCGTGTCATCTTAAATATCATGAGATATGTGGACTCATATGATTTATATCACTATAACATATTAATATTTTTATTATTGATATATGATAAGATTAAACAGTAATCAGTATCTAAGTATCGAGATAATTCGTTATATTTGATGGTCCACCTTATTGTTTCTACCTCGCTAATTGAATGAAGAAGTCATCATCTTTGAATATGGTATTTATGTCCGTACTCACTGTCTGACTATAACTACTATCATACCTAGTATCATAGTATACAAATAACTCAGTCAACTTCTTGTGAATGAATCGTTCATGTTGTGTCCATGGTTCATGTACGGAGATATGTATGTCAAAATATTCTTTATCTTTTTTACCTTAATCTTATTGTCATTGTAGGCATTCAGACAATAAAGAGATGATGAACCAATATTTTAAAATACTTAGTTTCCATCTCATAAACTATGTCACTAAATACCAGGTTTTCTCAAAATTGTTTAAATATGCTATTAATATTACATATGAACCTGAATGTAATACAAGTGGTGAGAGTATAAACTGACGAATACATGTTCGTCGTATCATAAAAAATATTCAGAAATTTCATAAATAAAATTTTTATAGGTCAGTCAGTATCATTAATAATAAGTTCGTCATTTTACTATTGATTTAGTTAGATATTACGTGTTCGTATTTAATACATGACTCAAACATAAGGTATGTGTAATTTCAACGGTATCTCACATCCAATTAAAATTTCATTTTCAATATACTCGCAAACAAATAGAGACTATCAAACTCATGTTTTTTGTGAGACGTACAAAGAAAATTTGGTAAGTTACATATGTTTACTAAAGCGAGAAAAAATAATCTTCATCCCGCTTCTACCATAGGTTAATGACGTGATACATGCATCTAATATAAAAAATTTCTTTTAATTGCTAATCTCTAATAGTCTTAAAAAATATGTTAATGGCTAATCTATTATTAGATATATTATCAAATATTATATTATATATTTTATTTTGAATATTATATTTTCTAAAGATTCTAATTATGCACTCATAAATGACCGTGTCATCATGAGGATTAAGAATCTCTGAGAATCATAATATATTTTAATATCCATTTAGAAACTACATAGTGGTTAGTGAAGTATGTATAAGATGCATCGTCATGACTAGTTCAAATATCAGACATCATGGATATCATACCACTATATTTTTTAAATTTATTAATTATTATTTTTTTAACTTATATTATTTTAATATGTCGTTTCTAGATGTGGACATATGAATTCTATGATATGCAGGTTGAAAATAAGTCTGGATGATATTGATTACCCTTGGATCATTTAAAAATATAACTGGAAGATCTATCGTGATGATTAGCTTGACCTTCGCTCAGTTGGGTTTGTCTAGGAGTATTATGTTTTTTGATGCATTGTTCAGCATGTCTCTTAAGATGCCTAGTCTCACATGAATAAATACAAGTTAATATTTTTATATAATATTTATATTGTGCCGATTCTTTATCGGTACTCTTAATATTCTTGTGTTGCATATAATTAAAGTGAGTTTAAATTATTAATTTTTTTTTAGTTTTTTATTTTTAAGATGTTTTAGTCAAGACGACCAGAGAAAATAAAATTTCGGCTCCCTCGGATCTTTTCGTAGGAATATATTTATCCATATTAAAATTTTTTTGTATATGTTTAAATTAATTTCATTATCGCCATTAAAATTAATATTTATCATTTTAATTTTTTATTAGTTTATTAATTATATTGTAAATTTTATTTTTTAAATTAAATATTAATATATATAAATTAAACAAACTTTTAACTAAAATAAAAATAAAAAAAACTAAATAAAATTTTAAAAATAATACTAATAATACATAGAATTCTGTTTGTTTTATGATGTCCACACCGCAATCGACAGTTTGCTCCCGAGTCTCAAAAATTGAAACTGATAGGAGAGAGAGAAAGAGACAAGAGAGGAGAGATAATATAAGAGAGAGATAATATAAATTGGATATATATTTAAGAATTAGAAGCTGTATATATATAGATTTCAAAATATAATTTAAAAAAGATTTATTTTTTGATTTTTTTAATTTTTTTTATATTTTAAATGAGCATAATCACGATAGTCATTGAATTTATACTCTTAGTTTTTGGAATAGAATCTAACGGCTTAAAATGTGTAAATTTTTTTTTGACCATTGGGTTGGTCCGACCGTCAAATCAACCCAACTGTCATAGATTCCAAAAGTTCTGGCTTCTAGAATGTGTAGGAAGTTTGGATAGTCGGGTTTGGTTGTTTGGAGTTTGGGTGCGGATTGTGCCTGCCGCCCGAACACCAGCCAGAGATCCGGCCATCCGGGGCTGAGGGGAGGGGCATGGTTCGGGTCGTGCCGAAGAACACTGCCTTCCGGCTAGGGTATCGCACTGTGCCTGGCCCAACACGAGGCTTGGGTTAGCTCGGCATTGTATGGCACGAGTCGTGTTTTGAGCAAGCATGGCGTGGGTCTAAGCATGGTTCTGGACTTTGCATTGCCGGAATAGGCACGACTAAATTGGTCGTGCCCTGGGATGGGCACGAGTTGCTCAACCCGGTTGACACCTTTATACACATACATAACATAAGATTAAACATAAAATCATAAGTGAATAATGTCATAATCGACATAAATTTAAAAATAATGATAATATGGTATCATATGAAAAAAAATAATAAAAAATAATACGAGTCATCAATTCGTGTTTATAACACTAGTATTCTAGTTTAATTTATAGGTATCAAATGGGCTGGCCCGGCCCGCCCCGGCCCATTTTTTTCAGGCCTGATTGACTCGCGTGCCGTTCCAAGCATGACACGCTACAACAATGTGCTGTGCTTGCCACGGCATGGTTTACTAGAGGGCAGGCCTGACACGACCCGCGGCCTAGAATTAGCTTGAGTTTGGGCATGGTCTAGTCGGGTCGGGCTGTTTCAAGTTAAGCTAAAATTAGGGTAGTGCTGTCGTTGGTAGTTGGGTATGGCTAGTCATCACTCATCGGGCATCACCGCATCTTCCTCCGTTGGGCATCGTTGCGTCGCTTGTAGTGCATTGCTCAGTGCGTTGTTGCCCGTGCCATGCCAACGTGCCAGGCATCCGGCTCGACACGAATTGTGCCATGGGTCTACTCAACACGGGCATGGGCTGCTTGACCCATTTGACACTTCTAGTGTGATTGTAGTTGTGGGTAATCATTATCATTATGTAAGCACATGAATGTATCGTTAGTAAGATATCTCCTTGTGTCTCATCAAATCATGGTTTTCTTGAGGCCGCTTGTGGTGTGAGTGCGGAAGAGTATTGAGAGTGTTCCACAAGACATGAGATATAAGTCTCCTCAAAATGAAACTCATATCTTGTCTTGTGTGTCACTATCATTATAAGTAAATGATATGCACTAAAACCATGGTTTTGTAGGTAATGGTTTTGCCAGGCTTGATGGATCGGCACGATATGACTACTAATTCATCAGGCTCTCCACGACACGTCTGGCCTACAATTGGACACAATTTTGCTTGGTTATATTGGATCACGTTGGGTTTTGGGCAGACAAATTTAATTAAGATATTTTGAAATTTTATTTTAATTTATTGTTTATTGAAAATAATATATTTAAATAAATTAAAATAAAATAAATACTTAATAAAATTGATATTTGGCTCAAATTAAAAAATAAAATTGTTTAATGAAAAAAATAATCCATTTCATTCCATAATCAAAAGCATAATATAATACATATGCATATATAAAATAAAATGAATCATAAGACCATAAGTGCATAATGACATAATTAATAGAAATCTCAAAATAATAAAAATATAATATTGTATGAAAAAGTAATCAAAAATCACATTAATTATAAAATTGTATCCGCAACACTAGTATGGTAGTGAGGATGCATTAGTAGATCATCATCATCATATGAATGTATGAAGGTATCGTTAATGGTGATCTTAATATTTTCAAATTCGTATGAATTATTATTCGCCAACAACTCTTGTATCTTATTATGAATGTTTCATTTTTAATTTTTTTAATTCTTAATACATACAAGTTTATGATATTTAGTTGTAGTTTTAATTTTTTATCTGAAATAATATTGGTTATTATAGGAAAAATAAATTCTGATGTTATACTAGATATCAAATGAGTCAGTAGATCACGTGTTATTTTAGATAACATGAAATAAATAAATTCATATAATTTTTATTAAAGTAAAATATCTAAATTCTTATTATTAACATGTGATAGGTTAAAGCAGTTTTGATATCTAAGTATCAACATAGTTTGTTCCTATTTGACGGATCATCTTGTTGTTTATCATTGACTAATTGATTAGACAAGTATTCATCTCTGAATATGATGTTAATCTTCGTACTCAAAATCTGACTATAACTATCATATTTAGTTTAATAATATATAAACACTCTAATTACTTTTTCATAAATAAAACTTTCAAATTGGTGTTTATGGTTCTTGCATATAAATATATATATCAAAATATTTTTTACTTATTCTGCCTTTGTCCTAAGATTCATACAAGTATTCAAACAATGAAAAGATGAAATGAATAATTAATATTTTAAATATATGGTTTTCATCTAAAAATTTGGCATATGTGATTTTTTTTAAAAAAATTCAATTTTGTCGGGTGGTTACTCAACAGTCGACACCCCCCCGTGATCCATCATGGGACATTGTACTTGGCCCGCACAAGGCATGATTGGCTCCATCCTAGCACGACACCAGCTGTGCCTTAGGGTGGCACGATCTAGGTCCAGGCATGGGTCTGGATTGCGCTGTGCTGGGCACTGCTAATGCCGGTCGTGCTGGGCTTGACACTACTAATGCCGGCTGTGATTTGTGCTGTGCCCGGGCCGTTCGGCATATTTGTCACCTCTATGCAAGATAATCTAAACAAGCAGGGCATTCATATTGTTGGTTATGCATGTACTACATGTATTGGAAACTCCGGTGATTTGGGTAAATCTGTTGTTTCAGTTATTTTGGAAAATGACATTGTTGCTGCTTCTGTTCATGATGGGCAGTTATTATCACCAATGTGTGATTGTATTTTACTCTTTGTGGGCCTAATTGGATCTTAACTTCAACCCTCAAGGAGTTTTTGTGGCTGCTATTTTCAAAGGAAGAAGAGGGTGCTACTGCATCACCTCTTCTCCTCATCAGTAGAAAAATTGAGGGTCTGGAATTTTCCAGCAGCGATGAACTGTTCTGTTTTTGTCCACCTCATAGAAATTCACCATTTTTTCAAAGTAGTTTTAGTCATTGCTCATCCTAAATTAGAAGTATTTTTTGACAAGCAATCTGTGGAAATCATAGTTTAAGAGAAGCATTTTTGTTTAGGAACTGTTAGTGGTAGGATGGGAGGTGATCTATGACATTGAATTTGTGTCAGATGTTGAAGATGTTTACACAATAATTATATAGAATCCTCCTCAATTCGATTATGAGAAGGTATTATGTGTTAGAAGAACATATTATTTTTTCTGTTATTTTTTAAAAGTTAGAATAACATATTTTTCATTTTTTTTTTGTCATTATTTTTCTTAACTCGATTAGTGAAGCATATTTTTCTGTTTTTTTGTTGTTATTTTTTTAAGTTGGTTAGATGCGAATATTTTTAATATCTTTGTCATTATTCTCTCTAAGTTGGCTAGGTGATAGTATTTTATAATTATTTTGTCATTATTGTGTAAGTATTTTATAATGTTTACACAATAATTATCAAAGTTTATAATCTTTTTTTCTTATTTTTTCACTTATTTTACTTTATGCTTCAAATGGGAGCACCTAGCCTGTGGGCTGCCTCGCTTAAAAATTTTAAATATACATGCATTATTTGTGTAAGATGATTTTGTTTCGTTGTATTGAAGTTAATTATTTCAAGTTATTTTGTTTTATTTACAACCTTGAATTTGTGCAATTATGTTATTTATATGCAGGTCTGTTGTGCCTCTGATTCAGGGGTATGAAGATGCTGGAGATTTCACTGTGACTGAAAGACTACGAACTAGTGTGCATGCCAACTTGGTTTTCTATTTAATTGTCGGATCTGTTGGACTTTTTGGACTTATTCTTCTCATAATGATGCATAAAATACAGTATGTTTTATTAATAGAAAGTTATCTTTCAAAGATGTTTGTGATATAGTAATCTAGAAAATGTATTTGTCATCAATCTCACATTGAATTATCAAGAAGACATAGTAATATTTAAGGATTTATCTGTTTTTCTAAAAAAAAAAAAAAAAAAAAAAATCCAACTCCTGTTTTTCATAAATGCTGTGTTGAAAATGATATAAAAAGCAAACTTGGGTCAATGGCCTGTATAGACTGGTCTTCCCTTTGATTTTGCCCCCAGGTAAGTTTGGGGGAGAGAAATCTCTCAAGTTCAGTGGTGGGATTAAAACCCATGCCATCTTAGAAATTCTACTAACATGAGGTGCTATTTTACCAACTGGATTGACTCATTAGATTGTGTTTAAATTGATAGAAGAAATTGTTGGTAGTATAAACTGAATATAAATGTATAAAAGAAAATGATAGAATTAGTAAGGTATCAATTAATACAATCATACTCATAGGCTATGTTGCACGGACACGGATACGGACACGGGGATACGACACAGCAAGATACGGGGACATGACAAATTCTAAAAAATTAAGATACGGATACGGCTAGGATACGTCATGATAAAAAAAATAAAATTAAAAAAAAATTATTAATTATAAATATTAGGTATTTTAAAATAATTAAAAATACTGTATTTTTAAATTATTTAAAATTCTGTATTTTAAAATAATGTAAAAAAAATTTAAACCCTCTAACACCCTCCCCCTCCCGAACCTTTTCCCCCCCTCCAAAACCCCCCTCCCGAAACCCCCTCCCCCCTTCCCGAACCCAACCTCCCACCCGATTTTCGAATTTCGATTTTCGAATTTCGAATTTCAAATTTCGATTTTTGAACTCTCCCCCTCCTGATGCAGATTCCAAAACCCACCCCTGGCCTATCGGACACGTGTCCGACGCGTGTCCGACCTGTGTCGCCGTATCCAAGTGTCGGACACGTGGACACGGCAGCACTTAGGCATATCCGTGCAACACAGCTCATAGGAGCATCCTACACCTTTTATGATTATACTAAGTAAATTCATTTAGAAAAAAAAGTGTAGTCTAGCTATATATGGAGATTTGTGGAATTGTGTGAAAATGTAAATAGCTTGATGGAATTGTGTGAAAATATGTGAAAACACATTGTCATCACACCTTTTGTCATTACATAGCTTGGTGGAATTGTGTGAAAATATAAATGTATGAAGATTTCATAAATTTATTTGCTAGCTATATATTAGTCCTAACACATTGATAGAAATCAAACTATTCAAAATATTTTATGCATTTATAATTTATCTCAAAATATTTTATGCATTTATAATTTATCTCAAAATATTTTATTTACTTGTGAAATATTAGATTGAAAGTTATCTTTGATAGTTGTAGTAAGAAGGGTCTTCAATACTTTAATTAACATATATGTTAGTGAATCATCTATTTTAATATAGGTAGTTGAAGAATTTTTATAAATTTTATCTTAAATGAAATAAGGCAAGTTGTGAGGCAATCTTATCTAATAATTTTTTGATTCGAAGCAGACTACAATCTGGTGAATAGTCATGTATTAGATTTTCTATTATGTTTGAAAATAATAATGGCTCTTGCTCTCCAAATGGATGTAATTATCCATTAAAAAAGTACAATTTCATGTATTAGATTTTCTATTTTTTCTAAGGCACATCTAAAGTTGAAGAAGATTACAATTCTTATGTGATTGTGTTTTCCTTAATAAATTTCAAAGTTTGATCTTTTTTTTTTAGTAGTCATGAAAGTGAAAATCTCATCTTGATGTTTTGCTTTGGTGCATCAAGAGATCGACTAATAGTTCCAATTGTATTGATTAGTGTAACTATCAAATAGTTTGGTTTCGTAATAATTTTTCAACATAGTTTATTCATTTGTGGACTAGAAGTATCTAAATGCAAATTAATTCTTGGATCTAATGGAACATTTGCTTGGATAGAGAAGTTAAGCTCATTATGAACATCAAATGCGCATGTTCATTGATAAAATTTATCAATTTACAAAAAAAATTATAATCTAAATTTTCAAAAAATAATTGATGAAGTCCAATTCTTTCATTTGCCAATGTGATTATAAAAAATAATTTGAATTGAATAATTCTTAATTTATTATTAATGGTGTCAATATCATTCACATATTAAAAATACACAAATTCACAATAAACTTTTTTAACTTAGTTTATTCATTAATGGACTAGAAGTATCTAAACTCAAATGAATGCACAGAACTAATAAAATATTTGCTTAGTTCGAGAAGTTAAAGCTCATTATGAATGTCAAATGTATTTGTTCATTGATATTAAAATATTTGAGGAAGTCCAATTCTTTTATTTGCCAATGTGATAATAGAAAATGATTTGAATTAAATAATTCTTAATTTGTTATTAATGATGTTGATATCATTCACTTACTAAAATAAAAAAAAATAACTTTTATTGAATCTCTCAAGTAGAAATAAGAATTTTAAGTATATCTACATTTTTCAACAAAAGGTAATACCAGGAAATAGATATAAATTTACCTTGCACTTTAAATTTAGTAGAAAACTATATAATACACCTAGTTATTTTTTATATTTATTTGTGTTTCTCTTTTTTTTTATCTTTATTACTTTATCAACGGGAGTACTTAATATGTGAGTTGTACCAAACTAAATTAGAGTATCAATTAGGTTGTGCGGCTCGGGAACGGCCCACGGCATGACCTGTTTCAGCCGTGCTTGGCTTGACATAATACTATTCAGAACTGTGCCTGGTTTAAGTGCCATGCTGGGCCGACATGAGTAGTGCTTTTTGCCAGGCTTGGCATGACCCATGTGCCCGGCTAGGTGGCACGATCAACCAACCTAGGAATCCAAGACTGGCTAAGGTTCATGCATCAAGTATCATCGGGTGATCGCTAGATGGAGTGAGTTATTATAACAAAAAAATTCGGTCACGTATGCCGAATCTTGCTTACGTGGGTGATTGCAATTGGTCGGCCATGTAAGTTGGCCATCCGTTGTGTTTTCATGCAACGGGTTTCACAGGGATGGTCCGACATGGCCCTGCACGTGGTTTTGTCACCGTGCCGTGCTGAGCCGGCCAGATAATTCTCATGCCGTACTTGGCATGACATGTAAATCATATCATGTTATGTCTGACATGACATGGTGGTATGATTATGCCTAATAAAAATGGGCTGTGCTGATATGACACGACCCGTTTGACACATCTAAACTAAACTAGTTTCTAGGCATTATATTTATCACGTGTAAATCCTAGGCAAGGAGAATTTGATGTATTGTAGGCATGCATAGCATGCACCCATGGTGCTCAATAGGTGCACATTAAACCTTATGCATTCATTATGCATACCATATGGGCAAGAAGGAAAAAGAAGGGCAATGTTGTGTAGTAGCTTGTAAGTGTATTATGTGACACCAATCCATTATTGGTGTAATGATGGTAATTGAGAAAAAAAATAATATGATCTTAAATATCCAGATTTTTTCTATAACACATATTATATAAAAATTAAACATATCAGAGAAAAATATTGATAGTTATTTTTGTAAAGTAGGTTGTGAGTACAATAAAGTATTGATTGACATGTGTCAATTATCAGATCTATCAAGGAGTCTTTATAGAGTTATTCTACCATGATGCTTATTAGAGAAATGTATATAATTTTTTTTAAAGAAAGCTATAAATATTTCTCATTTATTATGTATAATTTTTTTTGACTAATTTACTCATTTCAGATTCATTGATTAGCTCAGGTGTTAATAGTTATATCACATATGCATTATTACATGTTCACTATTTTTCTTCTTGTTTTCATAATTTTTTCATAATCAATGATAAGTTATTGAACACACTCAAATTAATTTTTATTTTATTTTAATTTTTTTTCATAATATTGTTTTGTAGGAGTGACAAACTTTAATACTATTTGACATTGAGTATGATATTTATTATTGATATGATATTCACTATGTACTTGAATATTATTGATCAATTATATATTTATTCTCGACTTACGGTGTGTTTGTTTTTTCGTCTTAACGCTGAAATCAAATCACTTTCAGCGTTAAGCTGAAACGTGTTTTTTTTTTTCAAGACTTTTCACTTAAAATTTTTTAAAAAATGCTTGAAGCATAAGCAAATTTTTTTTGGCCTTTTCTATTCAAACAAAGCCATTCGAAAATCATTGGATCGAAAAATGCTTGATCCAGCATTTTTCGATTTCCCATACAAAAATAAAATCCTTAATAAAAATAAAATATTTAAAATAATAAACAACTTAATACTTAATGCTATTAAGTATCATTCAACATTAATCTTTAAAAAAGTTCTATTAAGCATTAAGTAAAAAAAATAATCGCCCCCTTAGTCACTTGTCGATGACCAATCGGATAATATTGTATTCTTTTCCTAGTATTATAGATATTCTTATTTTAGAGTGTGAGACTTGTGAGTTAGAAAAATATATCAGAACTTAATATCATATCTATCAAATTTGTATGTGTGAGGATTCATTTGACTTGATATACTTAGTTATTCAAGGACATAATAGAGGTGAGTCTCAATATTGATTTAGATACTATTACATTTATTTATAATTGTAAATATTTTATTTGGCTAATTATTTTTCTTTTTAGTTTTTTTTATTTTTTAATTATTTCATAAAAAAATAAAAATTTAATTTAATAAAAACACAAAACTTATTCAAGTATGCTAATGTATTAAAATATATGTCTGATAACTTTCATAATTATTATATTTTTCATGAGATCATATATCAATTATAGTACTAGCACAGCTTGTTGTCCATGTTTTAAATTATTATCATGATTATTACCTATGCCAAAGTTTGTAGTCGGATTCATTCTGAAGGCTACATATGCCAAAGTTTGATGATTGTTGTGATTGCGAACTATTTAATTTCAAGAAAAATTAATAAAAAAATAAAACAAATATTTTTTTAATAAATTTGAATTTTTTTTCTTTATAAATAGAGAAGAACTTTATATATTCATTCTCAATTTTTCTTCTATTTTTTTAGATTTTTATGTTTTTTTATTTATGTCTTGTAACTTTAAGTGTAGTGTAGTCTCTCTTTAATATATCATTTTGTAATATACATATATAGTATACTATTCTTTTTTTTTATTTCAATTTACGTTCAATGCTTGTGCACACGAGAATGGGATAGATGGTTCACGATGGTATGGATGTGATTGTCAGTTTGTGCAACACTACAAGTTGGCTGCATAGAATCTCGACCTAAACGTCGATAATAATGATAATCCTACTAAAATTTTCAATGTGAAAACTATGTTTTCTTTAACGGCCTTGGCAAAAACATATATACTACCTAAAAAATAAAAAATTAATCGAACATCAATAGTTTAGATATACTTTAAAATAATTTAAACTAAAAATTCTAGGGGCGCCAATGAAGAATCGTCACAATGTAGATATTATAAATAAATAAATAATATATATATATATATAAGAGTGTTTGTGTGAGATTACGTACTTAAAGAGATATGTCAATCATTACATCAAAAAATGTGATGTATTATATCCGAGACAAATATAATTTAGCGGTGATATCTTTCAAATTGGTTTTAGTTTTGTTTCATTGATCATATTTATATATTATAATGATTTTGGGATGTAAAGCATGGGTCATGATCAAATTGTTTATCATCATTAGCCTCTTGATTAGATTTTTAGAGGATTATAGATAGTCAGTATTATGCATATTTACTTCCAACATGCTTAAAATAATATTTCTTGCTTCATACGCAGGAATGTCATAATAAAATATTATAAATTAAAAAAATAATTAATAATTGATAAATTTAAAAAATATGATAGAGTGATATCCATGATGTCCGATATATGGACTAGTCGCGATGATATATCATTTGAACACCTCACTACTTATTACATAAATTCTAAATAAAAATTTAATAAAAAGATTTTTATATTTTTTGAGATACTCTATCTTCATGATGATTATGTCATATATGATTATGTGACATGATCTATAGGGAATATGACATTCAAAATAAATAATATACTTTTTAATAATACTTCTAATAATGAAGTAATTATTAATATGTTTGTTAGGATTATTAGAGGTGAACTATTATGTGAGATATTTCATGTTAAGTACATGTGCCATATGATTAACCTGATGGTACAAGTAAGAATGAAAATTATTTCTCACACGCAAAAAAATAAAAAATTTACTAAAATATTTTAGGATGCCTAATAAACACGAGATTAATAGTCTATGCATGTTTGTGAGACTTAAAAAGAAAAATTTTTTCCAGCATGTATTAAAAGTGTGTCTAGGCTTCTTGTAGTGATCATACCAGGGTTTGCCACCTAGGAAGCACGGACACGGCTCCCTATGGTCGTGTCCGCGTGTCCGACACTCGGACACGTGGACACGACACGGATACGGCACGGATATGTGTCCGATACGCCACGTGGCGTATCATTGCACAATCCGTATCCGATACGCCACGTGGCGTATCCGATATAGTACCCGACGTCTATAGTGCCCGACGTCCGACGACGTCGGTGGCCAGCGTTGGCCACTGGCAGAGGGCAAGCGCGATTTGAGGGGAGAGGCAGGGGCAGCGCGATTTGAGGGAAGAGGCAGGGGCGGGCGGGTGTGATTGAGGGGAGAGGGGTGGGCGGGCGTGATTGAGGGGAGAGGCAGGGACATAAAATAAAATATTTTTATAAAATAAAATAAAAAAATATATTTTTATATAATATAATTATAAAATATTATTTATAAAATAAAATAAATATAAATATTATCTTATAAAATAAATAAAATATTTTTATTTTATAAAATAATTAATATATATTTATTATATATAATAAAATATTATAATTTAATTTAATTAAATAAATATTATAAAATACATAATATTTATAATTAATAATTTATATTTATATTTATATTTTTTTATTATGTTGTATCTGTATCCTAGTTTTTTAGAATTTGCTGTGTCCCCGTATCCTGCAGTGTCGTATTCCCGTGTCCGTGTCCGTCTCCGTGCTTCTTAGTTTGCCACCATTCTTTTGATCATTGCCTGGACTATTTTTTGTTACAATCATTGAAGAGTGATCTTTTGTGACTAAGGCTAAAGAATGGTCTAAACTCTATATGCTTTCCATCATTATTTGCATTCGGAGTTCTTCTCTACGTATCTCTAAGAATGCATCTCAAAGGCATGATAAAGGCTTGATTGCTGCTAATATATGACTCCGGACATCATTTAGGTTTTTGTTGAGCCTAGCCAGGAACTTCATAGTCCTGTCTTATTCAATGATTCATTTGAATTATTATCTATCTTCAGCATTACTCCAAGTATGCATGCGGACAGAATTAAGCTATTGTCATAAATGAGGTAAACCATTATAATATTGGGTAACATTTAGATCACATTGTCATAACTCATGGATGATTATTTTGACTTTGAGCACGGTTGCAATATTATCTTGAGCGGAGTAAGATGCACGTGTATCTTTTCATATCTAGTGCACTCTTTTGTAGAGTAAGAAATTTTCTCCAATTTTAACTATTATAGTGTAAAGGTATCAAACGGGCAGGGCTGGGCTGGCCCTTCCCGGACACGACATGTTACAGTGTCGTGCTCGTGACTGGCACAACATGCTACAGTGCCGTGCCTCATGCCTGGCACGACATGCTACAGTGTCGTGCCCCGTGCATGGCACGACATGCTATGGTGCCGTGCCCCCGGTCTGTCGTGCCGTGCCGGCACGTAGGCACAACATGTGATCACGCATCGAATGTGATCAATAAGAGCCGATGCCCGACAGGCGAGACTCGTCGCGCCCCAAAAGGAAGAAGACGCGCGGCAGCGAGTCGTCGAAACCATAATTTTTTTAAAAATTTAGGGTTTTGTCCGACCTGAATCGGATTGAACCCGGTGGTTTTTGGTTGCAAATTTGTGTCAGGCTGACATGAAATAGTAACCGTGCTAGGCTAGGTACGACACTTTATTGTACCATGCCGTGCCTGGCCCGGCACGGTAGCCCGGTTGGGTGGCCTAAAACTAGGCCGGGTAGTGTCCGACCAGCCCATTTGACATTTCTATCATATACTTGATCAACCATGATTTAATGATATTATTCATCTTCCATCTTTGATAGGAGGAATCCTTGGGTTCTGAGGATTGAAGTTTTTTATTTAAATATTTATCTTTACCTTTTTTATTGAATAACATTAGAATCAAACTTTATCATTGCAAATAATTATTTCTAATCATTTTATGGCCGGTGATTGGGAATGCGATTTTGTCTGTGATGATAAGACTCATTTATTCGCATCCTCTGAATAGTGATGTCGGAGAATGTCGGAGTGGTTTGATCCTTATTATTTACTGTTATACTTGAAATTAGTGTTGATACCAATTGTTGGATGGTAGATTGGGGAAAGGAAACTCAACAGGATTAAGCACATCAAGATCGGAGGCCATAGAAAAACTTGATGAACAACTCTGTTTGCCGGAAAACATAATTTTTTTTTGATTTTAAGCAAAGATTGCTAATTGCTTTGAAATCATGTAGAAAATATAGAAAAAAAATAATTTTATTTTACGTTATGATATATGGATTGCAATGATACCTATTTATATAAAAAAAGTTTATATATTTATAGATATTCACAATTGTTCATAGTTGTTTATCACAACTGTTCACATCCATTTATAGTTGTTCATCACATTATATTTCACAATAACTATCTGAGATATATAAAAATATTAAAAAATATAAAAATAATAAAGTATAAAATTATATATCATATTGATTTAAGATTTAATGTATGAATATTGAGATTTTATATCTAATTTTTTTGCGTTGACATACTTCAACATAATGAGTTTGTTGAAAACAAGAATATACTTATGATTTAAATATTTCAAAAATTTTTACTTGGAAACAATATATCAAAATATTTTTTGTGAGATGTATTTTTAATCATATTTTACCACATGATCGAATTATACCTTCAAGATCTTTTGGGGAATATTATTTAATTTATTTCATAGAGTTTTTAAATTTATTTTTAGAAAAAGACAAGTGTGCATCTAGAATCATGAGATGTAACTTTATTGGTTACTATAGTATTTAAAAAGGATATACATATTTTGTATCAAATATTGATAGGAAATTTATGCAATGTGAATGTTATTATTTTTGACTAAGACTTATTTTTGAATGAGCCTAGTAATAGATTGAACCAATATATTGTACATGAATGCATTGCTCTTTTTTACTTATTTGCAAGATTGTTTGGACTCATAGTTAATAGTAAATAACATCCGTCAATTATATTTGAATATGTTGGTATTTAATATGATGTTATTCTCATGGGTCTGATGTTATTTAATATTTAATACTTGATTTTACAGGTTTTGTTGCACACTCATTTTTTTTTTATTTTTATATTATTTTTAATTTATTTTGATGGTAATAGGATAATTAGGTATTCTTTTGAGATACTATCTCATCTAGGATGATGCTGTGTAGGGGTGTTAACTAGGTTGTGCGACTTGAGCATGGCCTGCGACACAATCTAGTTCAACTGTGCCTGAACAAATACAACATGGTCCAGAATCATGCATGATCCTGGGTTGTGTAGCCCCATGGCATTATTCGTGTACTACTGGGCTAGCACGAGTTGTGCCTCGTGCTGAGATAGGCATGAGTTGTAGGCCTGGCCTAGACGCACAGTCCACCTGTCTAGTTATCCATAGACTTGGGACCCCCTAAAGGTCACAGGTCAAATTCCTTCGAGTGAATGATCGAAAGTGCAGGTTATAATATTGAAAAAAATTTGATCACGTAAGCCGGATCTTGCTTTCGTGGCTGATTGTAATTAGTTGGCCATATAGGTTGGTCCATTGGCCAGCTTAACACCACATTGTCCTGCAGGACGTTGCACTCGGTCATGCTACAGTGCCATGTTGGGCTACCCAGATGATTCTCGTGCCATGCCTGGCACGACACAGAGGTACGACATACGGTTGCACTATCGTGCCTAGAAAAAGTGAGTCATCCTGGTATGACACGACATGGTTGCACGGTCATGCCTAGCAAAAATGGGCAATGCTGGTATGACACGACTCATTTAATACCTTCAATGACATATCACGATGAAAAAGATATATGTTCTTTATTATAATGAAACTTGAGAATTAATAGCATAATCTTCGGGAAAGCTTGTTGCTAGTTGCAGACATGTGTTCATCATGAAGACAAGTTTAGATGAGAACATATATCACCTTAAGAAGAGATTTTTAGTGAGTTGATTTACTAAAATGTTTGGTGTATATTTTAAGGATATTTTCTCTTTAATGACTAAAATTATTTTAATACGGATTCTTATATCTTTTGCATCAACTCATAGTTGAATGATACATAATCTAGTAGTGAAGAATACATATATTCAATATAATTTTGAGGAGGATGTATATATAGAATAATTATATGGTGTTTAATCTACACAATTAAATATAGTTTGTTGATTGCGTAAGATATTGCATGATTTGAATTAGTGTTTGTGAACTTGATTTGTGAGATTTTACATACTGTCATATTGTTTAAATTACATAAGTGTTTATAATTTTTTTTTATTTTTTCGAGGAGTGTTAATGACAGAGTGCTTTTGTTGATTTTTTTTTTGTAAATTATGTTTTGATTATGAGAAATTATGAGTTGAGGATCACTTAATTGAAGGAATTTTTTCTTGTAGAGTTTCAAATTGACTTTAGGAGACTTACTTTTTTATTATATAGGTTTTTTATTTTATGAAGGGTATTACCATATCACATAAGAGATAAGTGTTTCATATTGTTGCAAAAGTTGATCTATTTGATTTTCTTTCAATAAATATTTTTATTAATTTAGATACTAATTTAATTTCTGATGTAATCTTTCTATTTCAATTAATTAACTATATGATAATAATATGAAATATTAATTATCTGATTATGGCTGAATCAATTATATCACACATAATCATTATTATTAGTTATTTTTTAAATTTTCTTTGACATGATTACATTGATATAAATCTCCGCATATTGAGATATGTGAAAAAGTTTTCAGGACTTGAGCTTTATTTTAGGGATCATAGATACTTATTTGTGTAATATTTTGGATGTGTCACCTACTCTAGGAGAATATGTATTTATTTATTTTTTTTATTATGATAATCAGATAATGAAATATATAGTCTCAAATATAATATTTTATGAGTGGACGAAATACACAAATATAAATAACTTATTTTTTATGAAGAAGATTTAAAATGAGATTGTTGTTATAATTAATATTTAGATAACATAACAACTAGCAAATATTATCTTCAAGGTTTTGAAGATATCATAGCTTAATTTTTTTTCTCCAAATTTGATATTGTGGACTTGTATGTATCAGCTTGATAATATGTGGTATAGTTTGTTTATTAATTCTTATTTTATTTTATGTTATTTGTGTTTTTGATATGAGCACCTAACATATAGGTTGACCTTTTTTTTGTATATCTTATAAAAACTTACTTGTATGTTGTTATCAATTGAGAATTATTGTATTTTATTTTTTATATAATTTATAACATCACCCAAGCTAGCCTAGATTGTTCTAGACTGACCTACATGACACCCATGCTTGATTACAAGCTTGATTTGATTTAACATGACCCATTTTTCATGACTAAGGAAAATTGTATAATATCTTTTCATGTTGTAAGATTTTAAATGACACAATTATAAGTAACAGAAAAATATTGTTGATCATGTAGTTGATGATTGAATCACATTTATTTAAAAATATTTTTAAATATTTCAATAATAAATAATGATGTCAAGAATTAATATCTATTTTTAATGATTTTTATCTTTATTGTTACTCTTAATATTGTTACTCTTAATGATTTTTATATTTTTTATTAAATTAATTTTTAATTTTTTATGTAGTTAAAAAATAAAAAAAAATTAATATCTATTTCTAAAAAAAAATTAAGTAAAATGAGTATTATTATCAATAAAAGTAATAAAGTATCTTTAATAATTTTGAGTCTTAACTTTATTTTGTTTTCAACATTCTAAATAAATCAGATTGAAATAATCCTTATTTGTACATGTTTGGCAGAAAAATTTGAAATTATTATTTTTTTTTTATTTGACATATCTCATGATCAAATGTAGAGATATTTTTATTGTTGGGATTCAAGATTTTTAGTTTGACTAGAAATATATGTCGAAGCTAAATCGAATAAATAAAAGATCAATGGCATTCATATACCTGATAGGATATCTAATCATAAAAAAAAATACAAACCACTCTGCTCATTATTAAGAAAATATTTTCTTGAAATCTTTTATTTTTACAAAATATAAGTAATAGAAAAATTGACATCAAAATCTATTTATTAAAGCATTTATAAATAAATAAAATATGAGATAAATAAAATCTCAATTTAAATATTATCATAATCAAAATTCTAGATATATTGCAATTAGTTATATCAATATTTAGAGAGAAAAAAAATAATAGATACATAATGATTACTTTTAAATTGATTGTTTTTTCTTGAATCAATAATTCATGAGTTTTAAATGGAAAAATGATCCATGAGAATTGTAATACATGAAGAACAAAAAATATCATTTATTGCCATGCTAAAGAGGAGATATGCATATTCATCTCTAGTAAGTCTTGTGGATAATATAATATTATAATGTCAATAAACTATTCTTGTCATCTCTTACTAGTAGTCATTTTTATATCCACTAAGAATATCTTTTTGAACTGTGTAATTAGTTTTGTGAAATGAGTAAAGTGAATAGTAATATATTTTGATTCTTTAGGCTCTTTTAATCTCGATTCATTCAATTGAGAAATGATAATATATATTTGTATAGTTCGAGATGAATAACGTGATGCTGCAAGCTTGCATAATATCTTACATATTGTATATCATTTAAAAATTGTATATAATCCATTCTCAATGAAGTGCCACATAATAATCAGTAATCATGAATTAATTAATAACCAAACTTCGTTCGTCTTGTCATTGAGAGACTTCTGTTATTTGGTTAAATTTTTATTGATTGAAAAATAACATCTGAATTCTTGTAGCACACTCTCTATAATTATTGTCCTAATTTTTATGTAATGATAAATATGATTTTTATTTTCACAATCAATTATAATAAGTAAACAAATACTCTTGCACTGTGCCACACAACATTACACCGTGCCATACTTTACAACACTGCACACCACACTGCTGACTGCACCATAATGTACAACACTGCACACCACATTGTACTGTTACACGACACTACACTGTTATATCTTTCTGTACACACATTTACATATATTTCACACACCATCGTGAATATTGCACCACTCAAACTAACATTACGTCATTGCCAACACTTAGTCGTCACTACTACCGCAGTTCCACCTGAACCACGTCAACATCAAAACTGCGTCAATACCACACTTATACCTTCACCGCATCAAGTCAAGGCCATCATTGCATTAACATACCACACACATACTACCTACACAGACACTCAAACACAGCCATACACACTCACTGCATACCCACATTGTGCATATATCTTGAACATCTCCACATACACGCAAATGATCTTTAGGATATGTAAATCCTAGCTCTGATATCATGTAGAATTTAATGAACTTAAAATCATAATGATAAATCTTATTATAAATGAAAAATGATTCTCTCATGCATATAACAACAAACCGTAAGTTATTAATAGGAAAACATATGATTGGTCACCTCACATATTATATGTTTTCATCATAAAAGTAAAATAATTAATATATACTAAAGTAACTGCAACAAAATCCAAGTGATAATCTCCAACATGTATATGAATGAAATATACATGATAGGAGTGCTGTTATATTCTTGATACTCTATATACAACTTATGAAGTAAAGAAGAAATAGACACAAAAAAAGTAATTGGCATTGTACTCCAACTTTTTTCTTTTAATTTCAGAAGTTTAGTTCTGGATTTAGTGATTTTAATTAATCTCACTTTGCCAAATTTGATACAAATTATTCAACCTCATGGATTCGCTTGCTAAATTATTGTAGATTATTATGATTTTCATTATCCACCATTCCTCTGGTTGATTTTCCATTATGTGGAAAATTGTTGAACATTTGAATAAACATTTGAATAAACATTTGCACATAAATCATATGAACTTACTATAATTGTGTTCTACATTCCTTTTTTCTTAATGACTTAGACTAAGTTTGCTTTTTTTTTTCCTTAAAATCATTCCTTTCACCTTTAGTAGAAGTGATGGTGTTCTTGGCTTTGCTATGGCTTGCTCAAATACATTTGGGCTTGTTACTGGCACATTTCTTCTTGGATTTGGCCTGACTGAAATTCCTAGGACCCTTTGGAGAAATGCAGATTGGACAATTCGCCAAAAAGTTCTCTCTCATAAAATTGCCAAAATGGCTGTGAAACTTGATGATGCTCATCAGGACCTCTCAAATGCCATTGTTGTAAGTACACAGCATAGAATTTCTAAGCTTTTCTTTGTTTTATTGGTTTGCATTTAAAGTTTCATACTATTTGATGAAACTTCTAAACTTCATCTTCTCCACTTTATTTTTATAATGTTTTCTATTTGATAAAAAGTTATTCATACGAGTTTTATTTCTATGATCTTACTGGAAGTATTATCTCTATACATGCACATTTATATGTTACTAATATTGGATACTATTGAGATTTATTGCTATATTTTCTTTTTGTATTTTTTTTTTCTTTTACTTGCATGAGAGCATGAACCATATGGGCTGCCACGACTTACACACACACACACACATGTATGTATGTATGTTTTTTTCTCGACAAATTGTATAATATAAAAGTGAGGGTTTTTTCATGGTATTAAAGTTGGAAAAATCCACGGTGAATCCCTATGCATGTGTACAACGGCATGCATAAACTTCATTGTACCAATGATGCAACATCTTGGGTGGTTGTGTGTGTGATGTTGGTACCCTCTGCATTGATGTATGTGCTGTGTGTGTCAACATACATCGAGGTCGACACACCCAAGTGCAAGTGATAGTGGTGAACCAACATGAAGTGGTTACCCATGCTTTGTTTGAAGATTGAACAAATTTATGTACTAATAAATTTTTTGATAAAGGATGTCCTGCATTGACAATATCATCAACAAACTTTTTTTCTGTGTGATTAAAGAAGTTCAAATTCAGAGGAAGGTGGAGGAATTGAAATTGACAAGCTCAACTAAGTCTTTCTAGCTGCAACATTTTGTAGTGGAGAAGATATATTTACCTTGGGCTGCAATTACGTAATGCGATACAATTCATAAAGGCCAATGCCTCATGCTTGTTAATCACCAATGTATTGTTTTAAGATTGCCGGCAAGTTTTTGATTCAATTGAGATCATTACAATGTGATGGAGGTTGTAGTTATTAAATGCGCTTTTGCGGTGCACCTAAAGCACAGGCACCACGAAACATCTGCAAAAGTGCTTCATTTGTGGTTGTGGTGATGCAAGGTCATTTTTGAAAGGATCTAGAAAAAGGTGTGCCTCGCTTCCATGCACACTTCTTGTAATGAGCTGTCGTATATTGTGCTTGGAATGAGCTCGAGCATCTATATGCATATAACACACACACACACACACATGCATACTTAATTTTATCTATATGCATGCAAATATCTGTATATAGGCATACATACATATATATTTATATATGTATATACTATACACACAATACATATATATCTATGAATGTGTATATATACATACATGTGTGTATGTATATATATATATATGTCTATATACATATATTTATTTGTATGTATATATATATATAAATTATAGATAATATTTTATGTAATATATAATTTTTATGTATATTAGGTTGAATGTATTTCAAACAAAATGTGCCTCAATTGAACCTTGCATCAGGCCAGTGTTAGCCAGCATGGTACAATGCCCATGCGAGCCATTGTGCCATGTCCAGTGTTTGCCCAGCATGTGGGTTGATTTACATTTGTTCCAAGCATAATTCTAGCCATGCCATGTGCTAGGCCAGTGTTGCTCAACTTGTTTTCCACAGTTAGGTGAGAGAGACTATTAAGAAAAAAAAAACAATAAATCACACACACACACACACACACACACATATATATATATATGTATGTATGTATATATATGTGTGTGTGTGTGTGTGTGTGTGATTTAGAACAACTCATATGTCATATGTTCTCAAATAATAGAAAAACCAAAATAAACACAAAGTAAACCTTAATATTCCCTTTCAAGCTAGGAGGTGCATCTCAAAAATACTAACTTAGATGAGGTGAAAATAATTTGTGACTCTATGAGAGTTTTTATAAAAATGCCTATAGTCTACTCATTGTTAAATACATAAGCTATAATAATCAAATAATCTCTAATCTTCTCTCAATTAAGTAATAATAAATTTTAATATATTTTATTCGCTTGTAGAATATTATATTAGCAGTAATATCTCAGGTAACTTGATTGTGATAATAAAATATCAATTATATTTGAACAGTAGCCAAAATTATTCCAAGAAGCAATTTATCTAATTATAGATGTCAAGTGGGTGAGATGACTCATGCATGACATGAAACACGACCTGATTCAGTCATGCTAGGCCTGATACGACATGGTCCAGACTTGTGCTTAGTTTGTGGTTGTGTTGGCTCGTGACACGACTCATGCTAGCTCGTCACATGGCTCATGCTACGTCACATGACTTATGCTGTATTGGGTTGGGTCTAACTGTGCCTTATGCCATGCTAGACATGACATGCATGCATGACACATTGGCATGGTCCAATCAAACAAGGGACATGTTAAAAAAAAACGTATTACCCCCCATTACCTATTATGCTAAACATAATGAGATATTTTTTCCACCCCAACAAAGATAGCAATAGGTTTTATCTTATTGCTGACAATGTCAAAAAAAAAAGATAAAAAATAATTTTTTAGTTGTCAAATTTCTTCTAATGACTAATAGGCAGAGATTTGAAAACTATCAAAAATTTGCCCAACAAATATAAAAGAAATTCAAAAATATGAAAAAAAAAATATATTTTTTTATTACAAAGTTACATATAAATTTTATATTGAATTTTTTTTTCTCATTTATATTCTTTTTTATAATTTTTCTCTTCATTTTTTATTTTGACTATGCTTTTTGATTACTCCTAAGTCATAAGTCCTAATGATAATTATAAGTTTGCAAGGCTGTACAATGCTAGTTTAGAAAAAGAGGTGTATTGCTGCATAATGCACACATAATGTTAAGCTGCACATTATAATTCTGCATGTGTTATAATTTATAAAAATATAAATTTATATTTTTTTAAAAAGTTGAAATATAAAATAAAATAAAAAAAATAATAAATAGTAATTAAATTATAATGAATTTGACTTGATATAAATAATAATGACAACTCAATAAAAATGTCCGAGGTTAAAATTAGATTATTTTTCATGATCTAAATTCTCAATTTACTTGTCTAAAAAACTAAAAATAAGCGAACTTTAGTAGTTTGAATATATTCTTAGATAATTAAAATTAAAAATATTATGTGTTTTGAAGAAAATTTGATATAATATATATTATAAAAAAATATATACATGTAGGAATATTAATGGTGTTAAATATCTTAAAAGAGATACTAATCAATACATCAAAAAATTATGTATTAGATATTACAAATTTAATTAAGTGACAAGATTTTTAATGTTGAATTAATTTCTAATTTATTGATTCCCTTATTTGTAAAAACAAAAAAATGGGAATCATCTGGGCGGCCCAGGCTCAGCCAGAGTCAAGGCATGTCTCGGCCGTACCCGGCTCGGCACGACACAAGAATGACTTGTGCTAGTGCCCGCGCTGGGCCTGCTTATAGCACGTCTCATGTGCCGTGCATAGGCTAACTGGACCACGTGCTGAGCCAAACACTACTTGGTAGAATGACCCTTGGGCATTGTATCTCAGCACGAGCGACCGTTTGGGTTGGTTCGATGGTTGAACCGACCCAACAGTAAAAAAAAATTAAGATTCAAATCAAAACTATCAGATTTCGCCTCCAACGGCTATGGGGTAGAATCCAATTGTTCTAAAGATTCAGCCCATTTTTAAATAATAAAAAATCTAAAAAAAAATAAAAAATTAGTTTATTTAAAAAAAAGTATGTTTTCTTTATCTATAAAATTTCCTCCTCCACCATTCTAAGATTTATGCTTTCAAAACATAAATATATCTCTCTAATTTTATTTCTCTCGGGTTCTTGATTTTGGTTTTGGGTTTTTCGCTTTCAGCATTTTGTTTTTCAGGTTTTGGGTGTGATGTGGTGTGGATTGTGATGTGCGTGCGGTGCGGACATAAAAAAGTTAAAGTTTATCCATTACGGTTTATGAATATTTTTTTTATTAATTAGTTTTTAATTTATAAATTTAAAACTTCTCTCTAGTATAGTCATTCTCTTTCTCCTAATCCTAACTTTTAAATTGTATCTAAAAAATAAAAAATAAAAAAAATGACAAATAGTAATTTTAATAAAGAAATTAAAATTATTTATAATTTTGTTAATGAAAATCCTACGGATTGGTTTGAGGTTGTCGAATCTTTGGTTTCTAGGTTGTAATGACCCAAACATCTAAAAAATAAAAATTAGAAAAATTTTAGTAGTTTGAACTCACTTTAATATAATAAAATAAAAAAATATTATATGTGCCAAATAAGAATCAATAAAGTACATATATTATAAAAAAATATTAAAATGCAAGAGTTCGTGTGAGACTGAGTATCTTAAGAGGTATGCCGAACTATACACAAAAAAATATGGTTCATTAGATTCTAGGCAAACTCAACTCAATGGTAGGTTTTTTGAGGTTGGATCCAGTTCAATCTCAAATTTACTTTTTTCATATACTGCAACTAGTTAGGGAGGGAAGACATGACCTGATCATCAAGATGAGTCTTCCGATTAAATTTTTGAAGGATCAAATGGTAGTCAGTATCATACATGCATATTTTCAGCCTGCATATCGTAGGATTCCTAGGTTCACATCTAGAAATGACATACTAAAATATAATAAGTTAGAATAATTTATATTAATTAATGAATTTAGGAAATATAGTGCAGTGACGTTCATTATATTCGATAACTGGACTAGTCATGATAATACATCTTATGCATGCCTTATCGCTCACTATATAGATTTTAAATGAACACTAAATAAAAAAAATATTAGGATTATCTGAGATTCTTCATCCCTATGATGACTCAACTATTTTTGAGTGTCTAATAAAAATTTTTAGAGAATATAAAATTTAAAATAAAATATTTTGTATCACTTTCTATAATGTATTTAATAATGAAGTAGTTTTTAATATGTTTGTAAGAAATATTAGAGATAGATCATTAGGAGATATTTTTCAATTTAGATATATGTAGCACGTCATTAACCTGATAGTACAAGTAGAGATGAAGGTGTATGCTATTGCTTTAGAAAATATACGTAACTCACTAAAATATATTCGTATGTCTCGTAGATAATAAGAGTTCAGTAGTCTTTGTTTGTCCGTGGATTTTAAGAAGAAAAAATTCTAATCGGATGTGAGACACCTTTATTATTACATATACATGATGTTGGAGTTATTTGTTGAATATTAACATGTGATATTCCACTATTTCAATTATAAGAGTGATGAACTTATTATTTAAGACACTGACTAGGCTAGAAGAATTTTATTTATGAAATTTCTGAAGATTTTTTATGATACGATGAATATGTGTTCGTCAGTTTATACTCACACTATTTGTAGTGCACTCGGTTATATATGTAATATTAGTAGTATGTTTAGAAAGTATTGATATGACTTGATACTTTGATATGATTGTAGAGATTGAAACTAAGTACTTAAAATACTAGTCTACCATTCAATTTCTTTATTGTCTGGCTGCTTGCATAGACCCTAGGGTTTAGGTAGAAAGAGTAAATAATATTTTGATATATATTTTTCGTGCATGAACCAGGAAGACCCACCTAAAGGGTTTATTCATAAAAAATTGACTAAATTATTTACATACTACGATACTAGGTATGGTTGTAGTAGTAGTGATACTCCGAGTATAAACATGAATATCATATTTGGAGATAATTTTTTCATTCAGGTAGTGAGAGAAATGATGGGTTGAACTGTTGAATAGGAGCGAGCTATTTTGATATTTAGTTACCGATTACTGTTTAATCTTATCACATTTTGATACTAATATTTTTGATATATTATAGTAATGAAAATTATATGAGTCCATATTTTTTCTGCTATCTATGATGACATGGAATCTACTAACTTATTCGGTATTGAGTATATCATTAAAGTTTTTTTTTGTTGTAGTAAATTTATTTCGGATATGTGATCAACATTATGGTTAGATATTGTTGAGACTTTAGCATGCAAGAAAAATTGGGAGGATTCGAGTTTAGGTATCCAGGATGGTACTGAGACTACAACAAAAGTGGAGGAGTTGATTGATGATGATAATTTGTGTGATATTGATATTGATGATGATTTGATGATTGATAACGTTGACGATTGACAGATTGATACACTGATGTCTTATATTGGATTTCGATTTACTCATTTATATTGTATTTGTGTTTGTTTATTTTTTGTTTGTAATATTACTTTGAGTTGGTGGATTGATGCTTGGATATTATTTTTTTATGAATTTATAATTTGCATTGGTTTTTATTCATATTTAAGTTTTAATATTTTATTAATTCATACACTGATGTATATTTAGTTTTTAAATTTTAGTTATTTATTTTTATAAATAAACATAATATTTTATAAAATTTAATAAAATAAAAATTTTAAAATTAATTATTTATTTAAAGATAATAATTAACTATTAACATTAGCTAAAAACAAAAACTTTTAAAGTATATAATAAAATAATTATAAATTAATTTTTAAAATTTAAATTTTATAATTTTTTAAATATTTTGAATTAAAAAATTAAAATATTTTAAACATTAAAATTTGGCCAATCCGGCATGACCCGACATGGTTTCATGATTGTTGGGCCGATGGGCCGTGCTGGGCCTAGTCTGATGAAACCATGCTAGGCTAGGCACGACATTATTACTGTACCATGCTGTGCTAGGCACGATACGATGGCTCGGTTGGGCCACCTAATACCGGCCCAGCCCGGCCCGATCCATTTGACACTTTTAGGCCCAACACGACACGGTGGCATGACCGAGTGCAGCATCGTGCCAGACCACGCCAGGCACTACCGATCATTCCTTGTAGAATTTGTTCCATTTTCATGTAATGAGTGGTTGACTTATGTGGCCGGCCAATTGTAATCGACCACATAAGCATAGTATGGCTTACATGATTTGATTTTTTCTTAAAAATTATAACTAGTCTAGTTGGGTGGTCACCCAATGAGATTTGACTCATGTCTCGAGTCCCCGAGCAGCCAATCTGGTGGATCGTGCCTTCAGGCCAAGCACATGGGTTGTGCTTATCTTGGCAGGAGGCACGTCTCGTGCTGGCCTTGTGTTGGGCTAGGTTCTGGACCATGGGGCGGCATGGCCCAGGATCAGACATAGTTCTGGATCGTGCCATGTCTGACCAAGCCTGACTAAACTAGGCTCAATGGGCAATGCTTGACTCTTCCAACCCGGTTGATACATCTATTTCACTCATAATAATATTATTCAATTTATGACTTATAAACTGACTTATTAGGATGAGACTATCTACCATACAACTTAGACACAACAATGTGAGAGAATTGTAATATGCCTTTTCCTATACATTATATTAGAGGTGTTAAATAATGTCGTGCCATGCCAGCACGACCCATTTTTTAGTGGCTCAGTTGGACCATCGTGCTGTGCCATGCCAGTAACGGCATGACTCAAAAATGATTGGCCTGACACAATATGATTGGTCCGAAATTGGCCGGATTTTGGCCGTGTTGTGTTGGGGCATGCCGGGCCATGTTGGGCCATGCTGAATTAGGTCAGTTTGGGACTAGTTATTTCAGCCTACCTATATTTCAGTCCTATCCTAGCAAAGCCCTGATATTTCCAATTGGCCACCAGTTGTATATGCAAAATTATGGATTAATTATTTTATTTTTTTAAATTTTATATTTTAATTTCAAAATGTGGATTAATTGTGATATAGTAATATTATATTATTTATTTATTTTGCATAATTGATAAATCATAAAAAAATAAATTCATTAACATAAATGACAAAGTATAATAAATAATCAAAAATATTAAAAAACACATTCATCCTATCATTCATCATTCAATCTAAAAATAAATAAATTAACATAAAGTCATAACTCATAATAATAATATAAAATAAAAATCATTAATCTCAATTGTAATAAATAATAATGCAAACCCAATGCGTCAATCTCAATGCCAATCTATATGAGTATGCATCTGATCATCATCGAGTAACCATTTGATGGTATCACTAGAGGTGACCTCTATCTTTTTAAATACTCACGAGTCATCATCTGCCAACAACTCCTTCGTTCTTATTCTAGCACAATCTTGATCTGGGATGTCTAATTTTTAATCCTTTTAATCTTTCATAAATATTAATGTCTCAATGATATTTGGTCACAGTCTCGATTTCTTATTTGAAATCATATTGATTATAATAGAACAAATAGACTTCGATGTTATACTCGACACTAGAATAGTTAGTAGATCTCAAATCATCTTAGACAGTATGAGATAAGTAGATTCATATTATTTTTACTATTATAAAATAACAAGGTTATTGTTATCATTATGTGATATGATTGAACAGTAATCAGTATTTAAGTACTGAGATAGCTCGCTCCTATTCGACGGTCTATTCTGTCGTTTTTTTCTCACTAACTGAATGGAGAAGTTATTATCTTCGAATAAAGTATCCATGTTCGTATTCGTAATTTGACTACTATATTTATCATATCTAGTATCGTTGTACGTAATAGCTCAATTAATTTTTTGTGAATGAACCTACATGTACCCCTATAATCATATATATTTCTACAATACTTGCATTATGATTATTCATCATCGATGTTCCTATTTTTTTTTGTATAAAGTTAAAGTGTTCAAATTACGGATGTTATTTTATTTTTTTATTTTCTAGATGCTTGAGTTTGGGTCGAGGTCATGGCCCACGAGCGAAAACATGGTTTCGGTTTTGATATTTTTGTAGGGTTATTAATATTAAAATTATCTATATTTATGTTAATATTAAACTCGTTATCATTAAAATTACTATTTATCATTTTTGTTTATTTATTATATTCTAAATTATATTTTTTAAATTCATTTTTGTTGATACTAAATTATTAATAAAAAATAAAAATAAAATATTCAATAAAATTAATAAACTAATACTTGTTTGACCATTTATCGAATGCCGAAGTCCTATTGTCAGAGACCTTACCACTATCTATTGTTCACAGTCCGCACTCGAGAGTTGAGAGCAAAGTCGAACTCCGATGCTGAATCAAAAGAAAAGATGAGGGGGAGAGAGAGTGAAAATTGAGATAAAAAAAAGAGTAAGAAATTGAATGTGAGATTGAGAGACATGAGAGAAATTATATATAGATTACAAAAAGAATTAAAAAAAAATAATTTTTTTTGTTTTCTTTTTTAATTTTTTAAATGATTATTTAGTGCAGAAATCTTATAGCCATCATGTTTTTTGCCCTATTCGTTGAAAGTGCATCCAATGGCTAGATGCATCTCATTTTTTTTTGGACCATTGGGAATTACGTCGCCTTCGGTTCCAAAAGGTTTGGGCGACGTGCACTCGGCTTGGGCTTGACTCTGGCACTCGGCTAGGGGATGGGAGGCATGCATCACATGTTGCGTGTCCATGTGGGCATGGACCATTAAAAAAAACTCGTCACGTGTAAAAAGCAGAGCAAGTTTTTTTTTAATAAAAAAATATTTCTTTTTATATATTGGCTGGTAGGTCGTGCCTGGCCCAGTACCTCCTGGCCAAGAATGGCAATAGCCATGCTTCGAACCTGCACGGCACAATTCTAGGCATGGTTTTGGATTGTGTCGTGCTATGCTAGGCACGGCTCATTGGGCCTAGCCTTGGGCCGTGCCCAGGCCCTAGCCCACTTGCCACCTTGAAATTATACTTATTGAAGAAGAAAGAAACACCTAAGAACATGATGCCTTAGTACTTTTTTAGTGGGTTTGAGGCAGCTTTTGCTTTAGTGGGCATGTGGCAGCAGATGCTGTAGTGGGGTGGTTTATCTCTGGGGTCATATCAAAAGTGGAATCAGAGCCATTACTCTTGGGCATGATGTCTAAGAAGATGGAGGGGAGGATGGATTCCATGGAGGAGTGGATGGGCAAAGTACAGGGAGAGATGAGGTGAGAGATCAGCTCTGTCTGTGGTGAGCTGCAGTGGTTGGGTTCATTAGAAATAAATATGGGAACATCAATGGAGAAGATGGAGATCTTGGTCAGGGTTGGTTGGGCATTATAGTGCCAACTTGATTTTGAGTCGTGCCAATTTGTGCTAGTTATGAGTAGCCTAAATGTGGGCAGTTAAAATTTGTTGAAATTATAATTTTTGATTTATTCAAAATATTATATTTTCATATCAAAATAATATAATTTAGAATTATATTATATATTTATATTTCATTAGTAATTAAAATAAATTAAAATCAAATCAATAATTAAAAAAAAGATTGACATTCGGATTGGCTCAACTCAAAAAAATATTTTATGAAAAAAAATAATTTATAATATAATGTATAATATAAGATGAAGCATAATCGAAGTAATTCAAAAATAATCAAAATATCATATAAAAAAATGTAAAATTGAATGAGTTATTAATATATGTTTATAGTATGGTAGCGTGTATACAAATCATCATTATCATGTATGTATTTGAAGGAAGTATTAGTGATGATTTCAATATCCTCAATTTTGACGTTCCATAAGTTAATATTTATCAGTATCTCTTTTATTTTATCATGAATATTCTCAATCTTTATTCTTCTCAATCCTTTAAGTATGTAAATATTTCTATGATATTTAATTGTAATCTAAAATTTGAATCTTATATCTGACATAACATTGACTAACACTAAAAAAATAAAATTTGATGCTATGCTAGGTATTAGAGATATTTATAGTTCACATGTCATCTTAGATAACACAAACAAAGTGGATTCGTATGAATTTCATAAATTTAAAATATTTAAATTTTTATTATCATTAAGTAAAAGGATGAAGTTGTAATTGATATCTAAGTACTTACACAACTCTCACTTATTCAATAGACCACCTCGTTATTAGATCCTAGCTAACTAAATAGAAATGTTATTGCCTTTAATATGGTATCCATGTCCATACTCGATGTATCATTATAATTACTATACTTAGTATTGTAATATATAAATATATTAATTAATTTTTCATGAATAAAATTTGTAAGTTTATCTGTTTGGTTTATGAAAGTAGATATGTATCTTATTATATTTTTTACTCCTTTAAATTTAATCTTAGGATCTATACATGTAACCAAGCTATACACAGTTGAAATGATTGATCAATATTTTAAATATTTAATTTTTATTTCTACAATCATGATACTAAATATAGAATGTCTTTGTAATTATTAAATATATTACTAATATTGCATATATATTTAAGTGTGATACAAGAGATGAGAGTGTACACAAACTAATTCATGTTTATTGTATCATAAAAAATTTTCAGGAATTTTATTAAAAAAATTTTTGTATATGTTGGACACAACACAGTATATTCTGGTGCTGTGCTAGACACAACACGGGAATCATCTAGTTAGCCTAGCATGACACAAAAGGCACAGTCAATTGCAAGGCCATGCCGAACTATGCTAGAGCATCCCTATGGAACATGTTGATTAAAATTGCAATGGGTGGCCGACTTACTTGGCTGGTCAATTGTAATAGGCTATGTAAGCAAAATCTGGCTTACTTGCTGGGAATTTTTTTAAAATAATAATCTGCCACCCAACGGGATAGCCGAGACTTTACTCATGACCCTTAGTCGGTCCTAGGTCTCTGGGCTGGTGGATCATGCCTCAAGTTATTCATATGGGTCGTGCCTAGCCTAACATGATGCAAGGCTCATACTGGCCCAACAAAACACGAACCGTGCCATGGGGTGGCATGGACCGGGACCAGGCATAGTTTTCAATTGTGCTGTGCCAAGCCAGACATGACTGAACTGGGCCTTTCCCATGCTGTCCTTCCTTGATTGATACTTCTACACATGACTATCATTAAATAAGTCTAATTCTACCTCATATCTATTTAGAATCTTTAAATTTGTAGGCCATAGATAAATAGAGATTGCTAACTCATGTTGTTTGTTAGATATCCTAAAATATTTTAGTGAATTTCTTATTTTTATAATGTGAGAAAAGTAATTTTTATTTTTATTTGTATTATTAGGTTAATAATGTGATTTATACATTTAAGATGAAAAATTTCACCTAATTGTCTATATTCAATGATTTTGATAAATATACTAATGATGATTGTCATTCAAAATATTATCAAATATAATACTAAAAATTTTATATTGAATATCATATTTTTTATAGATCCTTATTATATACTCAAATATGATAGGTCTATATAATATATGACATGATATGTGAATGATATATCATTATGACTAATCCAGACTTCAGACATCATTAATATTAATTTATTATATTTTTTAAATTTATTAATAATTAATTATTTTTTTAACATATAGTATTTTATTGTGTCATTCTTACTAGTTGACATAGAGATACTATGATTAGCAGATTAAAAATATATCTGTATAATATTAACTATCATAAGATTTTTTGAAAATATAATTAAAAAATTTATGATCGTAATCAATTTGATAATGTTTTTCTTTACGAAGTCATTACAATAACTGAAGAAGGTCAATGAAGTTGAAATTAATTTAACTTTTATAGATATCATATTTCAATTTGTTTTTTTTTGGATTTAATGTATCATATTTTTTGGTGCATTGATTGACATCTCTCTTAAGGTAATCAGTTTCATATGTTCATATATATATATATATATATATATATAATATTATATTATATTAATTTTTTTAATACCCTTATAATTTATATTTTTTATAATGTTAAAGTAAATTCATACTACTTAAGTTTGCTTAGCTTTTATTTTTTTAGGCGAATAGGTTGAGATCATTGGAGAAAATATATTTTTGACTTTTGACTTTTCAATTTGATTGTCTTTATTATTTATATTTATGTCTAATTCACCATCATTAATATCATATTTTTCATATTATATATATATATTTTTAATTATAAAAAATCTAATAAATATTATAAATTAATAAATAAAAAAATTATGTACTATATTGATATAAATTTATTTCAGTAGTAGCTCGTAGTCATGGTTCATTTTTTATCTCTTTTATTTTTCTAAGCTTTTTAGATCAACACTAATAAAAAAACAATGCAATTGAGTACTGCACTAAGTGTTACAACATAGAACTTAAAAGATGAGAAAAAAAGAAGAAGATAAATAATATAGGAGATGTGGAGGATTTAAATGAGAATGAAATTCAAGAAATTTCTACTCTTTATACAAAATTTTAAAATTAAAAAAATATATTTTTACTTTATTTTTTATTTAATAATTATTGGGTAGAAGCTCGAATGTTATCAGATTTCTGTCTGTAGCTATTTGACTGAAATCGGACGGCTATAGATTAATAAACATTAAATTTTTTTTTGGTCACATGAGAAGAAACAAATATGAAAATATAATGGGTGCTGGTCCTCATGCAGTTGGCTGCTGAGTTCTGACCGGTTGGTGCCGATTAAAAAAAAAATCAGTCCTGTGAGTATGTTATCCAAAATCAGCGATCCATGCCCGTTCATGGGTCATTGTGTCCGTGGACCATGCCAATGAGCTAGGCATGAGGCACAGCTGGCCCCATCCCAGCATGCCACGAGCTGTGCCTTGGGCCGGCACAACCCCGGCCAGGCATGATTCCAGACCGTGTTAGGCCATGCCATGCATGGCTATTTTGTTCTGTTCCTCGTTCCGTGGCTGGGCTGCCCGGTTCAATTTACACCTCTAGGTTAAGGGATAGGTTTTTTGGGCTGCAAAATATTCTTGCAGTGCACTAATTTACTGAGGCAGAGAGGTTATATGTAGTGGCTCTCAACTTCAGAAGTGAAGCTTTGGCTTGATTCTAATAGGCAGATAGGTGTAGGAAAATGTGGTACAGTGGCACAACCCCGGCCTCATTCAAGAAAGGTTGAGAAATATTTTTAGCTCTTCAAAGATAATTCAGTGGGGGAGTTTAGTAAGATTTTGAAGCATTCGCATCAGTGATGCAGGGGGTGCTGGAGCAATGAGCATGTGTTGGAAGGGGTGTTAATAAATTGTTTAAGACCTGAGATCAGGGTGGAGGTTTTTCTGATAATGCCCAGAAGGCTGGAGTACTTTATGGAGTATACGCACCATGTTGAAAATTGGAATTGGACCTAATGGACTCTAGCAGCTTCGGAATTGGACCTCATTGTGATGATGACAGATGTGATTGTGCATGGACCCCAGGATGACAAAAATGAGCTCAGGGATTTCCACAAGAGGCCTAGTGGGCTTAAGTTGAGGGTCCCCATTTTGGGGTTTCAATCCAGCTTTTCCAAAAAGCCTTGCCTGAAGCTCCTTTCACTCCAAATACAACCAACATATAGTATTTGAGGTTCAAGACAAATTGATGTGCAAAATCTGTTGGGGCATTGAGACGTGAGGCACAATTAAAGCTTGAGTTTTTTTTTAATGGGGGGTAATGTAATTTGTTGTATTTCAAAATTTTGTTATGAATGCTGGAGTTTGTTGTTTAGTTTTGTTTTTTTTTGATTGAAGCACCTAATTAATGTGGGTTGCCACAATCAATTTGTCTTATATACAAATAACTTTATTTGTATTGTTTATTAGTGAGTTCTGTTTCAAGTTAAGTTGTATTATATTATTTTAAGTTATTTTGTGTTATTTTTTTTATTGTTATTTTTTTTTATATTCAATTTGTAATCAGTGTTTAAAAAAACATAAACGAGGTGTGCCTTGAGGTGCGCCTCAGGGCGAGATGTGCGCAAAATGCCTCAAGGTTCATGAAAAAAGGTGACACACTTGTAGGCGTATGTCTTCTTCTGTGAGACATTTTGAGGCACATTTAAAATATGGCTTACATGCCTCGAATAAGAAGTAGAGGTGTTGGCCCGACACGACACGGTTCGATCGTCCCTGGGCCTGCCCGGCATGGTTCAGTGGGCCGTGCCATGGGCCACCACAGACATGGGCTCCCCGCTTCCCGCACTTTCATGACTCACAGATCACAGCTCACCCTCTTGTGAGTCGGGCCTAGCTTCCCGCACACAAAGACTACGGGTCAGTCCAATTAGACCCGACCCTCGGTCCCTCCCGACCCGATTCCCTCCCCTCCCAACGGGCAAAAAAAAAATTTAAATTTAGTCATTGAATCTCACTTCCAATGACCAGGGGGCAGAATCTGACGGCCCTCATGATTCTGCTCCCTAAAATATAAAAAAAAAATTTAAAAAAACAAAAAAAAATTACTTTTAAAAAAAATTATTTTTTTTAAATTTATAAAATTCTCCCCACTTCTCTATAATATTTATATTTTTCATAAACATTTATTCTCTCAAATCTCACATTTTCATTCTCTCAAAAATCTTGCTCATCTCTCTCAGGACTTGAGATTTCGTCATTTGGCTTAGCTTTTCGGGAATCTCAACTTAAGTTTTGAATTTTGAGCTAGACCGTGGTGCATCATGCACGTGATCGATCTCATTGTTTTACTGGGTAATTTGTTTTAAGCTTTTTTTTTCTCTCTTTCAGTCTTTCTCTAGTCCTAAAATAGTTAAATCTAAAATCTATCATCTAGACTCTACATAAGTGTTCTGTTTAATAAAAATTTCAAAAAATGACAAATACTAATGAAACATATTTAAATTTAGAAAATGAAAATTTTACTCAGAGGTCTAAGCCTGCTGATACTTTGGTTTCTCCAGTCATCTCAGCCCAAATTTAAAAAAAAAAAACTAGGAGGGCTTCTGTAGTTTGAACTCATTTTATTAAAATAAAATAAAAAAAATGTTAGGGGTGATGAAGAAGAAATGACATAATACAAATATTGTATGAGAATTTTCACTTGTAAGAGTTTGTTTGGGATTGAGCACCTTAAGAGGCATGCCGAATTATACACAAAAAAATATGGTCCATTAGATTCTAGGCAAACCCAACTTGACACTGCATTTTTTGAGATTGGATTTAGTTCAGTCTCAAAGTTTACTCCCTTCATATACTCTAGCAAGTTGGGTAGGGACGACATGACCAGATTTATCACATTGATGGGTTATCCGATCAGATTTTCGGAAGATCCTAGGGTAGTGCACATCATGCAGATATATTTTTAGCATGCTTATCGTAGGATTCTTAGGTTCACATCTAGGAATAACATACTAAAATTGTATAAGTTAGAAAAATAAAAAATAATTAATGATTTTATGACATATAGTGGAGTGATGTTCGTGACGTCCGATATCTGGACAAGTCACGATGAATCATCTTATGCATGTCTCACAAGCCACTATGTAGATTCTAACTAAACTATGAATAAAAAAATTTTAAGATTCTCTGAGATTCTTCATCCTCATGATGTCCCGGTCATTTTTTAGTGTGTGATGAAAATCTTTAGGGAATATAACATTTAAAATAAAATTTTTAGTGTCACATTCGATAACGCATCTAATAATGGAGTAGCGATTAACATATTTGTTAGAAATATTAGAGACGTACCATTATGAGAGATTTTCATGTCAGATGCATGTGTCATGTGATTAATCTGATTGTTCAAGAGTGTATGAATGTGTGTTTCCCCACGTTGGATAATATATGTAATGTCCTAAAATATATTAGCATTTTTTGCAGACAACAAGAGTTTGGTAGTCTCTGTTTGTCTGCGAATCTTAAGAAGAAAAAATTTCAATCGGATGTGAGACATCACTGGACTTACACGTACCTGATATTGGAGTCATGTGTTGGATACGAACACGTGATATCCGACTACGTCAATAGTAAGAGTGACGAACTGATTATTGATGACACTGATTGGGTTTCAAGAATTTCATTAATGAAATTTCTGAAGATTTTTTATGACACCCACGACTTATACGCCCTCGACTTATACGCCCTCGACTTATACTCCCACGACTTATAAACCGACGAATATGTGTTCGTCGGTTTATACTCTCACGATTTGTATTGCACTCAGGTGCATATGCAACATTAGTAGCATGTTTAGGAAGTATCGAGCTGACCGACACTTAGTCATATAGTTGCAGAGATGGAAACCAAGTACTTAAAGTATTGGTCAATCGTTCAATCTCTTTATTACCTCGCTGTATGCACGGGCCCTAGGGTTAAGATGAAAGAGGTAGAAAACATCATGCTTATAATTCCTCGTGCATGAACCTGAAAGACCCACCTGAAGGATTCATTCACGGGAAGTTGTCTTACCTGTTCACATACTACGATACTAGGTATGATGGTGGTAGTAGTGAGACTGTGATTACAGACATTGATACCTTGTTTAGAGATGATGATTTTTTAATTTAGCTAGCGAGGGGGAAACGTCGGGGTGGACCATCACATAGGAGCGAGCTTTATCGGTACTTAGATGTCGATTATTGCTCAATCCTATCACATTCTGATACTAAGAATCTTGATATATTACAGTGGTAGAAATCATATGAGTTCACCTTTCCTGTACTATCTAGGATGACACGAGGTCTACTGACTCTTCTGGTGTTGAGCGTAGTATCAGAGTCTATTTTTTCTGTCGCGATGAATGTGATTTCAGATAGTTGATTGAGATTACGTCCAGATATTGTTGAGGTCTTGGCCTGTTTGAAGGATTGAGAGGATTCGAGGTTTAGCATCCATGATCGTGCTGGAGCTGGGATATGGACTGCATCCGCATTCATTACAAAAGCGGAGGAGTTGATTACTGATGATAATGATCCATATGATAGTAATTTTGATGTTACGGCTGATGATGCTCATGATATGCCGATTGACGATTGATGATGATCCGCTGCTTTTTGATTTCGATGTTTTGTTTTTTATTGATTATACGCTTTATTTTTACGTTACATTGAAACTTGAATTTGTTTGGTTCGGACCTTCGGTATCTATTTGCTGATTGGTCATTTATTAATTAGTTTGTTTTGGTTTTTTTGATTTTTTAATTATTTTTAACGAAATTTTTTGTTTAATTAATTTGTTTGTCTAAATTTTTCATTTAAAAATTTTAAACTTTATAATTTAATTCTAATAAATTATAAACTAATTTTATTTTAAATTATAAAAAAAAAAATTAAACATTGTAATTTAATAATTTTTTAATAATTTTCATTTTATAATAATAATATATTATACATTATTTATAATTCTATATATAATATAATATATATTTTATTTAAACTAAAAAGTTAAACTTGTAAAATTTTTTTTAAAAAAATTTTTAAACCAGGCCCCCGCCCGTACGGCCAGGTTTGGCCCGTCCTGGCCCGGCACGGAATGGCGGGCCATGCCGGGCATTACTTTGATAAATCGTGTCGGGCCAACCGGCCAGGTACGAAAGCACACCCATCCTCTAAAAAATGGGTCGGGCCGGCCCGTCCAGGCTCGTTTGACACATCTAATAAGAAGGCGTACGTTTACGAGGTATATTTAAAAAAAGTTTATGTAAACCCTAAAAAGTGTCAATCAATTTTTTGGTGCTGCTCAAAAATTTCGATGCTGAAGCCCGAAGTTCAATTTGACGCTGATGCTTCCCGCTTGAACATTAAGAAGTCCTACAGGCCAGTGGATGTGTTTGGGGGGGGGGGGGGGGGAGGTAATGTATTTTGTTGTATTTTAAAATTTTGTTATGAATGCTGGTGTTTGTTATTTAGTTTTGTTGTTTAATTCTATTTTTTGTTTGATTGAAGCACCTAATTAATGTGGTATGCCACAATCAATTTGTCTTATATGCAAATAACTTTATTTGTATTGTTTATTAGTGAGTCGTGTTTCAAGTTAAGTTGTATATATTATTTTAAGTTATTTTGTGTTATTTTTTAATTATTATTTTTTTATATTCATTTTGTAATCAGTGTTTAAAAAAACATAAACGAGGCATGCCTTGGGGCGCGCCTCAGGACGAGATGTGCGCAAAATGCCTCGAGGCTCATGACAAATGGCGACGCACTTGATAGGCGTATGCCTTCTTCTGTGAGACATTTTGAGGTATGTTTAAAATGTGCCTTTCACGCCTCGAAGAAGAAGGCGTACGCCTACGAGGTATCTTTAAAAAAATAAAAAAAAATTTATGTAAATCCTAAAAAGTGGCAATCAATTTTTTAGTGCTGCTCAAAAATTTCGACGGCGAAGCCGAAGCCGAAGCTGAATTCGATGCTGATGCTTCCCGCTTGAACATTAAGAAGTCCTACAGATCAGTGAATATGTTTTGGGCGTTTAATACCAGGGTTACAAAAAGTTTACTAATTCGAGTCTTTAGTCTTACTTGTAGTGTTTTGGAATGTGAAAGAAAATAGAACATATTTGAATTGGTAATATTTTTATTTTTATAAATAAATAAATAAATAAAAATATTTATTTATTTCATTTTTAGAGAACTTTATTTTATTTTAATACATAATTTTTTTTATTTCATTATTTACAGATACATACAAAAAAAAATAGACTTGAATATCAAAGATTAAATGCTTTAGTGTATGTAAGGTATAAAACTAAATTGAGAGAATTAAGTCAACAAAAATAATTAAATGTTAATCTGATTTTTATAGATGATATTGATTCGGATGATGAGTGAATTACGGAGAAAGAAGATTCATTCTTCCCCATTAATCTTTTTTTGGCTTCAGGATGATGAGTTATTTAATGTTGATGATATTAGAGTTGTGTCATTCAACTCCCAGCAGACTCAAGCATAATCAGTTCAAATGATTTTTTTACATTCCTACAAAAGGAAACGTAATGAAGTATCAAGTTAGTACACAAAAATTGAAGTCATAAATTTGATTATATTTAATAAAAAAATTTATAATATTTATATCTAATTAATAAATAATTTTTTTTACTAGGTACAAGCAATGACAAATACAAAGAGAGACTTTAATTTGACATTAATTGATTAAAATTCAAATGAAATGAGAATACATGATAGTGAATATTTTTCTATTTTTAATACATTAGATGAAAATGATAATGCCGTTGAAGAGGAGAATTTAATTTGAAATAATTTATTTTTGTTTTTATTTTATGATTTTGTTATGATTTGTTGTAAAACTTATAAACTAATATATATATTTTTTAATAAGTTCACTGAATTATTTTCTTATTTTTATTTATACTATTTTCTTTTATATATTTTAAAATATTAATTAATTATATATTATGGTACTCAAAAAATCCACGCCTCAACGTCTTTAGGCTTATGCTTCGTCAGTTCGTCTCATGAACACAAAAATATCTTTTCTTACGTTTTCGTTTTTTAAAATTTTATTTTTAATATGATATCAGAATCGTATCCTAGGAAAAAAAATAATATGAGAGTGTGTCCGTGTAAGTTAGGGAGTTAGGATTATAAAGCTTAGAGGTTGAGGTCTACAAATTCAGCATGCAACCTAGACATGCTTGTTTGTTACCCTACTTGGTGAAAGTCATCAACATTTTAACGACTAAGGATACTGAAGAAATTCTTCAATTCGATACGATGTATCTTTTTCTTCCACTTTTCTATTCTGTAATAGCAATTCAAATTCATTTGGAATAAAAATGTATCTCACAAATCATAATTTGGGATATAAAATTTAAAAATCTCAAAAAATTATGGTTTTGAATTAGAATCATTAAACTGGACATTAAAAATCTTAATTTTTGAATAGTATACTTTAATTGGAGGGATTTTGTTTTTCATTTTGATAGTATTATCATAATTCTAAAATTAGGATTTTGGATTTGAAATTTTATAAATTTTTATTTTTGAATTAAGGCACAAACCATTTGAGCTAAGAGGTCACTATTTTTTATTTGTCTCTATCTACATATAAAGCATTAAGACTCATTTCTAGAAAATATAACTAATTTGACATGGATTAACAACTTAAACAATAATTTATTAAAGTTATTAGTTTTTTTTCCAATATAATTTTTATTTTACAAAAAGTATTCATTCTCAAATATGCTAAATAGACTTTGAGAGACAATTGATTAATTTTATGCAATATCAATGTAGAATGTGATGGCTCTAATTAAAATAGTAATGATAATACATAAATTCTTAAAAAATTTAAAAATTGATGTTTGCATATTGCTTATATGTATGAAATAATGAAGATAATAATACATGATACACCATATGCTGATAAAATAATTAAGGAAATATTTTAGCTAATTATATTATCATTTGAAAACTTAATAGACATATCAAATATGACTTTGGAAATCTAAGCAATAATAAGATGTATACTAACGGTGGATCGGAAATGTGACTTTTTAATTGTTGAAATACTCTAATATTTTCTATATGGTATTAATGAATATCATACAACGTATATTTTTGTTTCGATTGAGTTTATTATGTCATTTATTCTAGAAAAAAATAATAACTTTAAACAAAATCTTCTGTTAAATATATTAAAAATTAATAGCAATAATCAATGATCTACTACTAAGAAGCTAGATGGGAGCATTCAACTTTATTTCTATTTTCTATTTGATGGGAGCACCCAAATCATATGGGCTGCCTCAATTAATTAGCCCTTATATAATGGGTTTAATGTGTTATTTAGTAGAGAGTTGCATATTAAGTTTCAAGTTAAGTTGTATTGTATTATTTCAAGTTATTTTGTGTTATTCTTTAATTGTTATTTTATTATTCATGTTTAATTTATAACGAGACAGACATTTTTATATTCATATAAATTTTAAATTTTAGTTTCAGAAATTGATTTTTTCTAAGAGAACATAATCCAAAATTCTGAAATATTTTTTAACAACTTAAAACTTGCAACTTGCTCCTGACACCACGAACAATGATAGTCAACACTAATTTTATTTATTGAATTTAATTTTGCTAGAAAATACCATGCCTTATTGTTTGCTATGTGTTAAAATAACTCATTAACAGTTTGAAGACATTATGGTTCTGATGGTATTTTTTACTCTTTTCATGTTAAATTTACTATGCAACACTTATTTGCTTGAATACACCATGCTTATAAGTGGAAGACACTGTTTAGAATAGTAGAATTGACTGAATATAAATTAGCAATTTGTACTATTGTAATATTTTAATTGTAATTAAATAACATACATTAAGAGTTGATATGGATGCAATTCAACAAAAATCCATTGGCCTTCCAATAGTGGTGTTCTTTCTTTTGTGTTAGTTACGTGAGCAATTTATTAAGATTATTTTGGCTCCATTACATTCAGTATGAATATGTCTTTTGTATTCACGAGTAGGTACTGTTATGGTTACTTCAAAAGTTCTGATTGAGTTTCTGTAATAGGTTGCTCAAGCAACTTCCAACCAGATCTCAAAGCGTGATCCTTTGAGACCCTACATGGATGTTATTGATTGCATGCTAGATGAATTGGTACTGATTTTTTTGCATGCAGTCAACTAAACGATCAATCTCCTAACTTGTGGTAATGCTGTTGTAGGTTTTAATTGTAGTCTTTGTTTTTCAGTTCAGGGAAGACCCTGTATTTAAACCCCAGGGTGGTCGATTAGGGGAAAATGATATGGACTATGATACAGATGAGAAGTCAATGGCAACATTAAGGCGTCATCTACGCAGAGCTCGAGAGGAATATTATCGATATAGAAGGTAAATGTTCCTTAATTTAAAATTCAAATAGGATACTTTTCTAATGTTTTTTAGAAGATAATACATTTTAATGATGATGCAATATTTTCATACCATGAACGAATTGGTAATATATTTCAATGTTTTTTGTTACAAGTAATATTATGCAACAAAAGATTGTTAAATGAGGTAGAATGGAGTTGAATTTATTTTTTTGAGTATTACACTGGATTTCTATGGACATGCAAGTTCTAAATGTTATGTAATAATTCAAATGAACAAACCCTTACTAAACTTTAATATTGTGGTGGGTTTTTATATCCAGCTTTAAATGACTTGCAGAATGACGTAACCTTTTTGATGTATCTGTAGTTAATATAGTTCCAGTATAGATTCTCTATAGTGAAATGCAAACATCAATATTTATTTTGATGGGTACATATACACTTGTGCGTGTAAAAGCATAATGCAATAGAAAAACTAAACTATAAATCTTAAAACTCAGTAATATGTAATATTAATGTACAATGATAATCATGAATATATAATCCTAGCTTTGGGTTAAAATAGTCCACATTTTAGGTATTTGCATTCATAAAAAAATAAAAATAAAAAGTAAAGTACTATTAAAGTGTAATATTTTCTCTCAAGTTAATGTAGAGATATCCAGAACATCAAGCTTAGTGGAGAAAATAATGGGCTAAATTCTTTTTAAGATATTCATGAAAATATAAGTTGATTGAATTGTTGTAAGAGTGTCATCTGTAGTAATATTTTTATTCTGAATCTTCTTTATTATTAATAAATAATATATATTGATATACTTTATTCGCTTGTGAAATATTATATTGAATATTATATTTCTTGTTGTCTAATTATCATAATAAAAATCATAATAAAAATCATCATAAAAATCATAATAAAAATATTAGATTGAAGACAAATATTTAATCTCATCAAAAAGATATTTGGTTCAAAGTATCTTGTAAGTATTAATCATAATTGCCGTGAATTCTATTTTTTTAATGAATATTGAAATAATTTTTTTTTCTTATTTTTCTAAAATGTAAGATAATATAATAAGAAACATATTAAAGCTGATAGTTGATCTCTCAATTCAAACAAATATCTAACTTGAATCTGAATATTCAATTGACTATTAGTGCTCAAGGTCACTAAAAATTACCAAGGTTTGAAAATTTTTTCACACCTCAATATATGAAGATATGTGTCAGTAAATTTATCTTGATAAATCTAGAAAATTATTATGTATATTGAATGCATAAGTTTATATTTACTTTGTTTATAGGTAGGTAATTATAGTGTTTGCTAGTGTACAATGAAGACTATTTAATGGGAGAATATTAATTGTATATTTTTTCTATGATAACATAATTTCTTTCTTAAAATAAATGATTTCGATCTTGAGAAAATATCTGAGTTTCTCAAGATCTTTTGTATGAAATTATGATTAAATGTTCTTGAGCTAAGTGATTTTTAATTTCTCATAATAAGATTTTCATTCACTTACATAATAAGTTAAATTAACCTGCTAACTGAGCTCATCTAAAAATTAAAACAAATCTATAACATATATGTATAATTTAAAAAAGTGATTGACAATGAAATATTTGCAAACCAAGTCTTATTCTAACCATATTTGATCTTTCTTAATTTACAAACTAATATGAATGGATGCATTGCTTGAAATTTGGGTGAGTACTCCATATATATTCTTCTTAAAGTTTTTGTTAAGAAAAATATTTTTCATGTTTAATTGTTGTATTTTTAATTTATGATGAATTAGATATGATATATGAAATCGTATAGAGATTATTTTGATCATTTAAGAGAAAATATATTGATAATTCATAAGAAATATTTGAGTGAATTTTCTAATAATGAGTTTCACTTTAAAGTGATTTTTCTCACCTGGACTAGTCTTCATAATGAACACACATTCAACTAGATGTTTTTGAATTTTGAGGCATTAGTTTTAAAGTCTAAATGGAATGGATTATATCTTATTCAATATTATATGATATCATCCTAGATGAGTAAATATCTTAGAATAAGAGTTGAGTATTTTAGTATCACTAAGAGTAATAAAAGAAGTAAAATAAGAAAAAATGTGAATACGATAATATTTTCGAAATAAGGCAATAAGTAAAATTTATCTATTTTTTTCAGAAGTGGCTGGAAAATAATAATTAGAAGACTCGATTGTAAAATCTTATGACTTATTGGGAGGCTCTCCTCTACTCATAATATATTATATATATATATTTCTCCTAGTATATATTCTAGATAATGAATGATTAAGTATTTTTGTTTAAAGTTTATTCTAAGTTATAATTGAAGTAGATTCATAAATTACAATATAGTAAGGACTCAAGGAAGATATTATTTTTTGGGAAATCTTATTCTTCTCAGAATCAACAAAATTTCTTTGTTAGTATATATGACAATTTCATTAGAGTAGAGGTATTAGCCATGCTGGGTGGCCCCGGCATGACAAGTGACATGGCCTCGTTCAGTCGTGTCTTGCCCGACACGTTATGATCCAGAACCATGCCTGGTCCTGGGTCGTGCTGTCCCACGGCACGACCTGTGTGCCTAGCTTGGAGGTAGAGTTCACTGGCTTGGCCCCTCACTGACTCGGGATCTACTAAGGGTCACAAGTCAAATCTCGTCGGGTGACTTGCCGACGGGGTTGATCATAATTTTTTAAAAAATCTGACCAAATATGCTGGATCTTGCTTATGTGGTTGATTGTGATTGGTTTGGCCATGTAAGCTGGCCAATTGGCCAGCCCAGTACGACATGGTCTTACATTGTGCTACACTTGGCCTTGTCACCATGATTCGTTGGGCTGGCTAGATTATTCCCATGTCGTGTCTGGCACATCACTGTGACACAGGCATGTCTAGTAAAAATGGGTCATGCCGACATGTCATTGTCTGTTTGACACATCTACATAGGAGTGTCATTATAGTATGTACCAACAAATTCAAATGTAATCACTGGACAAATCTTCTTGACCGGAGGCATAAGTGATATTATAAAGAAATAAGAATATATATATATATATATATATTCTGGATCCTTACTTTTTATAGCCTTGTTAAATAGTGATTGTTATATAAAAAAATAATGCCAATACTTTTAAATACTCTATTAACTATAAATGAATAATATATATACTGTTTCTAGGTGTTAGAGTCACAAAGAAATGCACACTTTATTGTTCTATCTATGATCTTATTGTGTCATGAGAAAAAATTCTGAATACAGTGTTCTTAAAAATTTGAGAGATAAGCTAAATGATTTCTTTTTAGGAGATAAAATATGAAATGACACATAATATGAAAATGTAGAAGATAGAGGTGTCAAACGGGCCGGCCCGGCACGGCACGGCACGGCCCGTTTTTCATGAGCACGATCGTGCTACCGTGCCGCAGGCACGATGGGCCGTGCCGTGCCTCGCCTGGCCCGCTCGGGCAAACCTGTCCGAGCGGTTCGGGAAACGGGGGACCGCGGGTCGGGTCGAATTTGACCCGACCCGCGGTCTTTTTTTGCGGGAGGGGAGGCATGCGGTCGGTTTCACGGGGCTCCCGGCACGGGATAAACCCGTGCCGGTTTGTCGTGCCCGGGCCGAACCATGCCTGGCCAGGCACGGCACGGCACGGTTCGTGCCAAAGCCGGGCAAGGCACGTGCCCGGGCACGGATTTTTTCCGTGCCGGGCCGGCCCAGGCACGGCTGAACCGTGCCGTGCCTCGTGCAGGGCCGGGCCGGCCCGGCACGGTTGACACCTCTAGTAGAAGAAAATATTTGGTTAAGAGGTAGTTTGTAATTAAAATTAGTTCTCCTAAAAAATACTTCATAATCTTATCAAAAAAAAGTGTATGAGTCATTTCAACTAAATATCTATTTTTTTATAATCATATTTTGTGGATATGCTATTGCATGATGTTTGATGCATGATCCCATTATCAACAATAAATCCTGAAGTTGTTAAACATGTACGCTAACACATTATCAATTAATAATATTTTTTATATTTTCATTTAAACTATTTTGTGTTTTTATGAAATAATTAAAAAATATAGAAGGTTTGTGACTTAAAATAAGAATTAACTAATTAAAATATGTATTATCATCAATAAATATGATAAAATATTTAATCTTCCTTACTTTCATATACATGAACATCTTAGTTTATCAGATTGATTGAGTTTTTATTTACACAAGTCTAATAGACAAGATAAAAATTTAATGTGTTTTCTTAACTATCACGCTTAACACTATATTATAGAGGCATCTCTAATACTTGGATTCATTATTTTAAACTATTCCAATATTTGTTGTCTCAATTGAAAATGAGAAATTATGAATCAACAATATTCAAATGTTTAGTGAGATATTTTATTCTTAAAGTAAATATATTATATATCATATATTCATACTCAATTCCAATCAAAGTTTGACTCGAAGTATTTTAATTTTATAAATAAAATTTAACAGAATAAAAAATAAATAAAGATTAATTGAATAATCAAGAATGAACAAAATGTTTTTGATGATTTGTTATTGATTATTGTAATATTCAATGAATAAAAGCAAAAATGGTAAAAAGAGAATTATTTATGTGATTGATGACTCATGAGTCGATAACTAATGAGTATAGAGTAGAAAGCTTAGTCATAAAGGTTATAGTTTTTGAAAACCGGGAAATATGTTCCACTATTATACAGTTGAGGAAATCTACATCCTTCTTTCCAGTAAAGGTCACAAAGGAAGAACTTTATGTAAACTCTCGCATGACTTTGGTAGTAGACATGTCACCCTCAATAATTTGCATTGTACACGGTCTCCTCTTTAAAACAAACTCCAAATCATTCTTTTTGGTGTGATCCATACTCTTATGTGTGTAATGAATTGAGATTCTCTTACTTTTGTATCAATCTCTATTGATACTCTCTTGATTCTTAGTACATGCCGAATAAGGTATTTCTATATAGTGTCTCATTCTATCTCGTATATATTAAGTTTGATTTGATACTATCATCCTAAATATAACTAACGACAAGTTTAATAATTAATTTTATATAAATTTTATTTTTATTATGAGATATAATAAATTGATAATCATCTAGTTTAAGGAGTACATTAAGTCATAACCCCAGATGGACTTTGGAGGCTCATTTTTTTTTAGTATAAAAGTGACTTATTTAATGAGGGTATCATCTTGTCATAAATGAGATATGCTTTTGATACTTTAACATAGGCTAGGCTTTTGTGTTGTACTATAATAAATATATATTTTTTTGATTTAGGTATTGTTTTATTTATAATATAACTCATTCAATTGACTTAATTATTTATGAGAATAATAAAAAAAATTAATTGTCTAGCTATAAGCATTTCAAATATAATATTTTTAGTAAGCATAGTTAGTCATCTTAAATTTTGTTTATGTGAGCTATGCTTGTATTGCTATTCCCAAGCCTAGATAAAGGAGGGTGAGTGTATGTCAGTGCATGTGTGTCTCTGTGTTTGTGGGTGGGTGTGTTTGAAAATTTGTGTATGAGTTTGTGTGTGTGTGTGTGTGTGTGTGTCTCTCTCTCTCTCTCTCTATATATATATATATATATTAGTCCTTTTTATGTGTGAGCTACTATTGTATTCTGATACACATTGATTTTATAAAGTTGATTTCTTTAAGAAATGTGTTATATAGTTTGAATATAGTGACTTGGCAAAGATCTATGTGACATTTTCTGGTTGTAGTGATAAGAAAACGATAATTCTTACAATTTTTTAGATGAAAGTAAGTAAAAAAGTTGCTCAAGTTAATTGGTTTATAATATTTTCTTGGAATATTGAGTTGTTGAATAATAAGTATTTGGAGTTTGTTGATATCATAAAGTATAAAAATATAAATATAGAATATTTTTAATAAACTAAATGAAAGAATGAGAAATTTAGAGAAATTGATAGTTATAAGCTCTATTATGTAGATGTGTTAAGTTGATCGGGCAGCCCGAGCCTATAGGATTCATAGGTCAATATCTAAGAATAACATATTAAAATATTATAAGTTAAAAAATAATAATTAATGAATTTAGGGAATATACTAGTGTAGTGTTCATGATGTCTAATATCTAGATTAGTCTTGATGATACATCTTATACATATCTTATTGCTCACAATGTAAATTATAAATATATTCTAAATAAAAAGGTATTAAGATTTTTAGAGATTCTTTATACTCATGATGATTCAGTCATATATGAGTATATGATGAAAATATTTAGAAAATATAATATTCAAAATAAAATATATAGTATCATAGTTGATAATGTATCTAACAATAAATTAATCATTAACATGTTTGTTAGAATTATTAGAGACAGACTATTATAAGAGATTTTTTACGTTAGATGCACGTGTTACGTTATTAACCTTATAGTACAAGCGGGGATGAAAATTATTTTCTCCACTTAAAAAAATACGTAACTTACTAAAATATATTAGGATGCCTAATAGTCTCTGTTTGTCTCCAGATCTAAAAAGATGTGAGATACCATTGGAATTACAGATTCATGATGTTGGAGTCATGTGTTGGATATGAATACGTAATATCTGACTATGTCAATAGTAAGAGTGATGAACTTATTATTGATGACACTGACTGAGATACAAAGATTTTATTTATGAAAATTTTTAAAATTTTTTATCACATAACGAATATGTGTTAGTTAGTTTATACTTCTAATACTTACATTGTACTCAAGTATATATGTAATATTAATTGTATGTTTATTAAGTTTAGAGATGATTTGATATTTAGTGACATGACTCTTATTGTTTGGCTGCCTACATGGACCGTAGGGTATCATTGTGCATGAACCAGGAATACCAACTTGAATGATTCATTTACAAAAAGTTGATTAATTTATTTATATATTATGATACTAGATATGGTAGTAATAATAGCCAAACTCTGAGTATGGACATGAATATCTTATTCGGAGATGATGATTTCTCCATTAAATTAGTAATGCGGATATAACATGTTAGACTATCGAATAAGAGTGAACTATATTAGTAAAAGATCTCAATTACTATTTAATCCAATCATATAATGATAACAAAAATTTTGATATTTTACAATAGTGGAAATCGTGAGTTTACCTATCTCATGTTTTATAAGATGATATAAGATATGCTAACTTCTCTAGTGTCAAGCATAATATCAGAGTTTATTTTTTTGTTATAGTCAATATGATTTCGGATATGAAATCAAGACTGTAGTTAGATATTATCGAGTCACTAACATGTATGAAGGATTGAGAGGATTTGAGGTTGAACATTCAGGATCGAGATCGTGCTGGAACAAGAGTATTGTGTTTCTTTACAAATGACGACTTGTGAGACTTTGAGGAAGTTTGAGCCTACTGCTATTGATACCATCAGATATTTATGTGATGATGATCAGTTGCATACTCATACTGGTTGACATTGAGATTGATGTAGTCGAGCTTGTATTATTATTATTATTATTGAGATTAATGATGTTTATTTTATGTTATGATTTGTGATTTTGTGTTATTTTATTTATTTTTGAATTAAATGATAGATGAATAATTGATATATATATTTTTTGATATTTTTTATTATTTCTATGAAATAAATAAATAATATTATGTTGTACTTGATACTTATAAATGGCAACTTAAAATATGAAATTTATAAAAAAAATTAAAATAATTAATTCACAATTTTGAGACAGAGACGGCAAGTCAAGTCACAAGTGCGATTGTGCGAGTCGGTCTCAGACTTGACGTCCTAGCTATGCTAGGGTAGTAGGGCAAGGCTAAATTGGGAAAATTGGGCTTGAATTGGCTTGATTCGGCACACCCCAGTGGGATGTGCCAGCCCAACCAAAATTGAGTCGTGTCATGCCGGCCACTACATGACCCGTTTGACACATCTAGTATTATGTGGGCAATGAGGCAAATAAAAATAATAGTGAGAAATTCTGGATGATGACTTTAAAGATAAAATGATAGAAGTTATAGACTTGTAACTATTAAATTATTAATTAGTAAGGAGATCTCAAATGTGATTTGTACCTATACTCTATTTAAGTCTCCACCATCTATAACAAAAGAAGATATAGGTGGTGGAGACTTTAAATGAATATATAGAGATCAACAAGAAGAATAATTATAGATTTTACTTTAACATTTGATTTTCTTATTGCTTATACATACTTTAAGAAAAGATATGAACTCTTATTGGCCTTTAAAAATAGTTCTAATATGAGTTATAGATTTTTTTTTTAAATTAGGAGAGATTATTAAACGCTATCCAAAAATTATTAAGTGATATCATGTGAGAGTTTAGTTACCCATAATAAATTAGTAATAATTGATATATATCTTATATAGTATAATTATAAAGAGACTTCAAATAAATTAAAAGGAGTTATGATAAGTTTTGTTAGGAAAAAATAAGATAATGAAGTTAATTGGTCATTGAACTTAATATGAATACTATGTGAAATTAAGTGACAATATATATAAAAAGATATTTAATGAGATATTAGATCTGTTTTATGAAAATATTTACTCACTTGGAAAAATTTGATAGTAAAAATCTAATGTTTAACAAAATATTTAAAAGAAACAAGTTTGTTTTAAAGAAATGTAGTTAAACAAAAACTAAGATACTATAAAAATTGTATAATGAGTTAAAACGTATGCTTTGTGGGTTTTTATAGGGTTTGGTATTTTGGTATATGCTTGCTCTAATTTACCAATTGAATTATATTTGGATGTTATAATTTGTATTTAAATAATTTTGTAGATTTAGATAAACAATGATACTTTTGTTCTTGTTCATTATTGATTATTCTTGTAGATGACTCTAAAAAATATTATTGAGATCAAAATTGGTTACTTTTGGGCAAAGATGATTTTATTTTAGTAAAATAAAATAGAATTTTATTCAAATATTGCCTAATAACTCTTTATTTGGTGAGGAACAAGGATATATTATTTCATTAAATAGAATTTTAATGAAACAAGAAATACTTCTCAATATTAATTTTAGTAAATGTATTTCCATTGTATAATTTGCCTAATAATTTGTATTTGATAAAATAAGATTTATAGAAACAAGAAATAACTCATTAATAATCAATTTACAAGTGAATGCTATAAATAAAAGAGAAGTGAATGATGCATCTTACTTGTGTTCTCCTATAAATAAAGCAAAAAACTAGCAGGTAGATTGAAGTAGTCTACATGTTGAGTGCTCATATTCTTAAAGTGAATCAAATTAAGTACAAACATAAACTGTAGTATTTTTTTATTAAACTAGTATGTAAATATCCAAAACGTCATTCTTGGAGTAAAGAGATGTGAGTTGAGGATTCTTTAGGTTCTTCGTGAAGATATTGATGGCTTAGATGATGTAGTAAAATATATTATAACAATAGTTCATCACGATTCTTCTCTATGAGGAATAACAAATTTATTTTTATTTGCTTGATATGTTCATGTAATATCATGTTAGAGATTATATGCTTTGTAAATTGACTATCATAATAGAGAGTGGAAAAAAAATGATATCATCATTGTCTCAAACATTTTTTTATATTGAATTTTTAAAATAATTATCTTTTTCTTATTTTTTAGTATAAAAAAACATTCCCAAAAAAATACAAATAAGTATATTCAATTATATCTCAGTGCAAATTAGTATTTAAATTAAATTAAAATATCTGACTTGTTGTATGTGTATGTGATTGCTAAAATACATTTTAATGCTTAATGATTTCTTCACATACTTTAGTATGCGAACAGCTGCATTATTGTGAACTTATAATGAAAAATATAAGAATTAATTAATTATATTAACTCTATAAGTTATATTTATTCTAATAATAATTAATAATTAATATTCTTTATGATTCTTCTTTATATAATAAAGTTCACTAGGCAAATTATATCGGTCAAGAAATTAATGTATGACTCAATAGGCATATCTACTAGAAGACTACAAAGAATGAATATTTGTGATAATATCAACTATATACCTTATTTGTAACAATATAATACTTCCCATTGAGTAGGTAATTTTAATGCCAAAATAATATTTAACTTTCAAAATTTTTCATCCAAATTATGACGTAAGTTACTTGTTTAGTTAAATGATTTTTAATTTATCATCTGAAATAATGATGTCATTCTCCTACACATTCAATAGGATTAACTTGTAATTTGAGCTTGTCTAAAAAATAAGAAAAAATCTATATCACAACTATGCAACCCGAAAAGCTATTTACTATGAAAACCTTGCATACCAAGCCTCCAATATTTTTTTCATGCTATATGATATATTATATAATTTGAAAATTAACATTGATTGTACTTCCCAAAATTCATGTGATTATTTTATATATATTTTCTCAATGCAATCACACTAAAGATGTATTTTTTTATGAAATATTATCACTGATATATAAATTCATATTAAATCCATTATAATCACGCAAAGAAAGTATCTTAGTAATCAATACCAAATGTCTAAATGAATTTGTTCATACGTCTTGCTTCATGGTGATATACCTTCTCATCTATATTGATCTTTATAGTGAATGCCTACTTACAATCAATAAAAGATCTGGTAGGTTGAAGTTCTAGTTCTAATATTTTATTGGTGTGAAAAATATTTATCTATTCCAATTTGATTTGATATCATATTGAGTCAAATAATGTCTGAGAAAGAAATCTGAATATCATAATAATATTAAGAGTAGTAATAAAAGAGGCTAAATAAAAGAGAAAACATAATTACTATAATTTTTATTGATTAAGATATTGTATATAATTTATATATTTTGCCTAAATAGCAATATGATGATTAGAATTAAAAGAGTCGGCAACTAGATTCTTTGATTTTTTTTTTTTGAGTTTCTATTTCATTATGAACATGCTGTATATGTTTCATTCTTTTAGTATAAACTCTAATTATGAGTATGTAGTCTCCTTATTTTTGATTCATCTTGAGTTGGGAGTGGCATAGACTTAGGAGCTACTAGGTTGTAGTGTTTTAAGGAAGATTTCCTTTTTAATGAAATCTTGCTCTTTGCAGAGTCAATATGTTATGTACTTGTTAGTACATATAATTACTTATAAGAGTGTCATAATAATATAAACTAAATTGTTTATATGTAATTGAATGTGACATTCTCTCCTAACTAGAGGCCAAATTGAGTTAATTTATTAATAAGGAAAAATATTATATCCAAATGTATCTAGACTCTTATTTTTTCTAGGCTCATTTTAAAATGAGTTATGCTTCAAAATGTAACATCAACGCTGCACAATACTATATACTTTGCATTGCATTATATAAATGATTAAGGAAAAATAACATGTTTAGATGTGTCATCTGGACTCTTACTTTTCTTATACTTATAAAATAAGTGTTGCTAAATAATGTAACATGAACACAATACTACATTGTACATATCACATTCTACATGTATATCACATTCTGCATGTGATATGCATATCACATAAATATTATCTTGTTTACTACCCCCATCACACACATTGCATATAGTGATGTCAAATGGATCGTGTCGGCCCATCACTGCCCTATTTTTAGTCTCCTACTCGGGCCACCGTGCTGTGCTTGGCACGACATGGTACAAGAGTCGCACGACACGACTCAAAAAGGGTAGGCATCGCACGACTCGACTAGCCTGAACCTGTTGAAATCAGGCCGGGTTGTGCCGGGCCTTGGGGATTTTGTGTAGAGATGTGATGGGTCATGCAGGGACGTGCAATTTCAGGCCTATTTGGAATTAAGTCACTTCTAATTCTAAATATTATATATTTTAATACAAATTTAATTAACTAAATAAATAAATGCAATAAAAATACAAAATTACACTCACAAGTAATAAGTCACAACTCACAAAAATAGTATAAAATAAATTTTATAAATTTAAATTATTTCGTAACATAATACAAATACAAAAATTAGAGCAAGCTCAAAAATTAAACATCAATGATCAATTTCATAAGTGTGGTTAGAGGTGTCAAACGGGCCGGGCCGGCCCGGCCCGGCACGAGGCACGGCACGGTTCGGCCATGCCTGGGCCGGCCCGGCACGATAAAAAAACGTGCCTGGGCCCGTGCCGGGCCCGGCCGCACAAACCACGTGCCGGGCCGTGCCTGGCCCGGCACGACTCGTGCCTTGGCACGGCACGACTCGTGCCTTGGCACGGCACGTCGGCCCGCGTGCCTGAGTCGCGACTCGTGAGTCGCGACTCACGAGTCACGAGTCACGGTCACGACTCACTGAGTCGTGACTCGTGACCCAACCGGGCCCCGCCCCCGGTAAAAAGACCGCGGGTCGGGTCCAAACAGACCCGACCCGCCCCGACCCGCCTGCCCTGCCTTGCCGTGCGCCCGTGCCCGAGCGGGCCGGCACGGCACGGCACGGCCTTGCCGTGCCCACGGGCCGTGCCGTGCCCGAATTTTAAAAACCGTGCCGTGCTGGGCCGGCCCGTTTGACACCTCTAAGTGTGGTAGTATCTTTAGTGGTATGTTCAATTTCAGTACTCATCAAAGTTGTATTAACAATCATCTGCCACCAACTCCTCTACTCTTGCTATAGTTGCAGTATGATTCTGGTTGCTCAAGCTTAAATTCTCCAAATCCTTTCTCTTTGCTAATGCCTTGATAATATCTGGTCATAATCTTGATCTTTTATCTAAAATTACATTCACTGTAACAGAAAAAATAGATTCTGATGCTATGCTTCACATCAGAGAAGTCAATAGATCTCGTACCATCTTGGCTCATATGATTTTCACCATTGTAAAATATCAAAAGTTTTATTATCAGTATGTGATAAGATTGAGTAGTAATCAATATCTAAGTACCAAGATAGCTTGCTCATATTCGACAGTCTACCTCATTGTTTCTTCCTTACTAACTGAATAAAGAAGTCATCATCTTCGAATAAGATATTTATGTCAATACTAAGAGTCTGGTTACTACTACTACTTTATTATCGTAATATATAAATATCTCAGTCAATTTCTCGTGAATAAACTATTTAAGTTGGTATTCCTGGTTCATGCTCGAGGATATGTATGTCAAAATATTTTTAATCTCTTTCACCTTAATTCTAGGCTTTATGCAGGCAGCCAAATAATAAAGAAATAGAATAATGAACTAGTACTTTAAGTATTTGGTTTCTATCTCAAGAGCCATGTTACTAAATATTGTCATCTTTAAATTTTTTTTAATATGCTATTAATGTTGCATATGCATTTGAATGCAATGTAAGCTGTGAGAGTATAAACTAATGAATATATGTTCGTCGTATCATATAAAATCTTCAGAAATTAATGAAATTTTTGTAGTCCAGTCAGTGTCATCAATAAAAAATGTATCACTCTTACTCGAAGTTTTAAAAGGCAAAAGCATAAAGCAAGATGTTTTTGTGTTCGTGAGGTGAGACGTAAGTCTCGAGGCATTGAGACGTATGTTTTTAGAGCATTACATTATATAATTAATTAATATTTTAAAATATATAAAATAAAATAGCATAATTAAAAACAAGAAAATAATTCATTAGAATTATAAAAAAAGCTTACTAGTTTATTACTTTAAAAAAAAATCATAATAAAATTATAAATTAAGAATTAAAGTAAATTATTTTTGTTAATTTTTCTTTTAATGGATATCATCATCTTCGTCTAATATATTAAAAGTAGGAAAATATCTACTGTTATTAGAGGTGTAAAATTGAATTCTTTTTCTTTGTCTTTGCCTCCGCTTGTACTTAATAAAAAAATTAAATTAATAATTAGCTATAAATATTATAAATAGTTTTATTAAATTTAATTAAATTTATGACTTAATTTTTATGTATTTACGTGGTACTTTATTAAATTTTTTTTGTAAGAATGTGAAGAAATCATTTGATTCGATGATGTTTTAGTATGTTGAGAGTTGGATGACACAACTCTAATAACATTAACATTGAATAACTTATAATCTTTAAGTCAACAAAGATCAAGTGAGAGGAGATGCTTATCTTTCTTTTCAATTCACTCTTTATCCAAATTAATATTCTTTATCAAAATCAGATTAGTATTTAGTTTTATTTATAGAATTTGTACTCTCATTCTAGTGTTATATCTTATATATACTAGAGCATTAAATCTTTGCTATTCAAATCTATTTTTTTTGTATGTATTTATAAATAATGAAATAAAGAAAATTACATGTTAAAATAAAATAAAGTTCTCTAATATTGATATATTAATATATGCATAAAAAATTATAAAAATAAAAATATTATCGATTTTAATGTGCTTCAATTACTTTTACATCCTGAAGTACTATAAGTAAGGCTAAAGACTTGAATAGTGAATTTTGTAACTTTGGTATTGAACTCCCAAAACCCCTCCATCAAATTGTAGGATTCATTAATGTTTGAGAATTAATTGTAATACGAGTCCCAAATTTGCCTATTATTTGGTAAAATGATTTTAATCGAAGCTAGAGGTGTCAACCGGGCCTGGCCGGCCCGGCCCGGCACGAGGCACGGCATGGTTCGGCCTTGCATGGGCTGGCCCGACACGATTACAAACCATGCTCGGGCTCGTGCCGTGCCTGGGTTAGGCACGAGCCGTGCCGTGCAGTGCCTGGCCCGTGCTGTGCCTGACCCGGCATGGTTCGGCCCGTGGCACGACACACCGGCACTGGTTCATCCCGTGCCGGTTTCACTCGAGCGGTCGAGCCTGTAGGCTACAGGGCACAGGCTGCCTCGCGAAAGATCCACGCCCGGCCCCTCCCGAAAAAAAGACCGTGGGTCGGTTCTGATTGGACCCGACCCTCGGTCCCACTTCCGCGAGGCCCTTTGCCCCGAACCGACCCAGACCAGATCCCCTGACCCTTATCATATTCCCCCAACGGGAAAAAATATAAAAAATACTAAAAATATATATTTTCAGCCATTTGATTCGCCTCCAACGGCTAGGGGGCAGAATCCAACGGTCCTCATGATTTTGCCCCCTAAATAATTAATAAAAATTTAAAAAAAATAAAAAAAATATCTTTTTTTATAAAAAACTAATATCTTTAATCTATAATTCTACCCTCCTCCCTTTAACATTTATGTTATTCAAAAATATAAATTCTCTCAAAACTTTCTTTTTCTCTCTCAAAAATCTTGCTTCTCTCTCGGGCCTCGGGATTATGACATTCGGCTTGGATTTTCGTGAATCCCGACTTGAGTTTTGAACATTAGAGTTTGACTGCGGTGCACCGTACATGTCACCGACCTCACTGCTTTTACCGGGTAATTTATTTTATTGTTTTTTTAATTTTCTCTCTCTATAGTTTCTCTCTCTAGACCAAAAGTAAGAAAAATAAAAATCATAAAAAATGACAAATACAACTGAAACATATTTAAATTTAGAAAATGAAAATATTACACAGAGGTCCGAGGCTGCTGAATCTTTGGTTTCTCCAGTCGTCTCAACCTAAACTTCAAAAAAAAAAACTAGGACTTCTGCAGTTTGGACTCATTTTAAAATAATAACACAAAAAAATGATAGGGGTGAGGAACAAGAAATGACACAGTGCAAATTTTGTATGAGACTTTTAACATGTAAGAGTTTGTTTGGGACTGAACACCTAAAAAGGCATGCCGAATTATGCACCAAAAACATGGATTATTAGATCCTAGGCAAACTCAACTTGGCACTGCATTTTTTGAGACTGGATCGAGCTCAGTCTCAACGTTTACTCCCTTCATATACTCCAGCGAGTTGGGTAGGGATGGCATGGGCAGACTTTCACATTGATGGGTCTTCCGATCAAATTTTCGGAAGATCCAAGGGTGCTGCGCATCATGCAGACATATTTTCAGCCTACATATCGTAGGATTCCTAGGTCCACATCTAGGAATGATATACCAAAGATATATAAGTTAGAAAAACAAAAAATAATTAAGGAATTTATGACATATAGTGGAGTGGTGTCCTTGACATCCGATATATGGACAAGTCATGATGAATCTTCTTATGCATGTCTCACGAGCCACTATGTAGATTCTAACTGGATAATTAATAAAAAAATTTTAGGATTCTCTGATATTTTTCATCCTCAAGATGGCCCGACCATTTTTGAGTATATGATGAAAATCTTTAGGGAATATAAAATTCAAAATAAAATTTTTAGTATCACATTCGATAACGCATCTAATAATGGAGTAGGGATCAATATGTTTGTTAGGAATATTAGAGACGCACCATTAGGAGAGATCTTTCATGTCAGATGGATGTGTCACGTGATTAACCTGATTGTTCAAGTGAGTATGCAGGTGTGTTCCCCCGAGTTGGATAATATATGTAATGTACTAAAATATATTCGCACTCCTCGTAGACAACAAGAGTTTGGTAGTCTCTGTTTGTCTATGAATCTTAAGAAGAAGAAATTTTAATCGGATGTGAGACATCGTTGAAAATACACGTACCTGATATTAGAATCATGTGTTGGATACGAACACGTGATATCCGATTACGTCAATAGTAAGAGTGACGAACTTATTATTGACGACACTGACTGGGTTTCAAGAATTTCATTTATGAAATTCCTGAAGATATTTTATGACACGAAGAACATATGTTCGTCGGTTTATGTGCTCACCACTTGCATTGTACTCCGTTGCACATGCAATATTAGTAGCATGTTTAGGAAGTATCGAGTGACCCGACGCTTAGCCATATGGTTGCAGAGATGGAAACCAAGTACTTGAAGTACTGATCTACTATTCCATCTCTTTATTGCCTCGTTGCATGCATGGACCCTAGGGTTAAGTTGGAAGGGATAGAAAATACGCTGACTTACATTTCCTCGTGCATGAACCTGGAAGACCTACCTAAAGGGTTCATTCACGAGAAATTGACTTACCTGTTCACATACTACGATACTATGTACACTGGTTGTAGTAGTGAGACTGTGATTACGGATATATATATCTTATTCGGAGATGATGATTTTTCCATTCAGCTAGCGAGGGGGAAACGTAGGTGGACCATCACATAGGAGCGAGCTGTATCGGTACTTAGATATCGATTACTGCTCAATTCTATCACATTCTGATACTAAGAATCTTGATTTATTACAGTGATGAAAATCATATGAGTCCACTTTTTCCGTGCTATCTAGGATGACACGGGATCTACTGACTTCTCCGGTGTCGAGCGTAGCATTGAAGTCTGTTTTTTCTGTTACAGTGAACGTGATTTCGGATAGGAGATCGAGATTACGTCCAGATATGATTGAGACCTTGGCTTGTTTGAAGGATTGAGAGGATTCGAGGTTTAGTATTCATGATCGTGCTGGAGCTGAGACTGGGACGGAGACTGCAGTCGCATCCACATCCACTACAATGGCGGAGGTGTTGATTGCCGAAGATGATGATCCATATGATACTGATTTTGATGTTGCGGCTGATGATTCTCATGATATGCCGATTGATGATTGATGATGATCTACTGTTTTTTGTTTTCAATATTTTTTTTATTGATTTTACGCTTTGTTTGCACGTTGTGTTGAAACTGTAATTTGTTTTGTTCGGACATTTGGTTTCAAATGGATGATTGGTAATTTTTCATTTGTGTTGTTTTTGTTTTTTTTAATTTTTATTTTTACTAACATAATGTATTGATTTATTTTTTTTTGTTTTAATTTTTCTTTTAAAAATTAATAACTTTATTATATAATTAATAATTATAATAAAATTTAAACTAATTTGATATTACAAAAAAAAATTTAAACTTTGTTTTTTTAATTAATTTTTAATTTTAACATTTTTAAAATTATAAATATATAATACTATACAATATCTAAAATTGCAAATATATTTAAAAATTAAAAAAAAAAATTTTTTTCTGCCCCGAGCCTGAGCGGGCTCTGCAAGGCATGGCACGGCCTGCCGTGCCTTCAGGCCGTGCCGGGCTCGGCTATTTTAAACCGTGCTGGGCCGGGCACGAAAGCATGCTCGTGCTCCAAAAAAACGGGCCGGCCCGGCCCGGCCCCGTTTGTCACCTCTAATCGAAGTTAGCTTTTAAACATTTTTTGATAATCCAACAATCAATTCATGTATTCATATAATCTCTTCCTCATCTCTTCAACATTTGAGAACTTATGTTCATACCACAATTAATGATTAATATAGTAACTTGCTGCATGTGAAGGTTGATGAAGTTATGGAGTCAATCTTGCATCAATTTTTCTCTAAATTATGTCAAATTTTCTCTCAACATGCCCCAAGACTTAAATGTAATCTCCTCCTTACCAGAATTCATCAGCTCATAAATATAACCTATGACTGGTCTTTCATCCGAGTCAATATCTTTCAAGATACTAACTAATTGAATAGTGATTTCAATGTAAAAAGCAACACATGACCAAAAATCTGGATCAAATAATATATTTCGAGCTTTCACACATTTTATTTTTTTAGCCCATATGCTTGAACACTAATTTTTTGAGGAGAAAATTACAATAAGATATTGTTTTTGTTTATAAAAGTTTTGAAGAGTAAGAAATAAAGTAGCAAATTGTGTAATTGTTGGACGAAGAAGTTCAAGATTTTTTATAAATATTCTCATCAAGCTAAGAATTCAATTATGACCATATATGAACTTCACTACTTACCTAGCCTGAGCAAGTGTAGCATCATGACTATTTAACTTTTTAATATATTCCAACATCATATTAATACAATGTGTAGTACAAGGAGTCCGCCATATTCTTTTCCTTTTTTTCTATAAGCCTAATTCTAACATTCACATAATTAGAATTATTATTAGTGATGACTTGCATAATATTCTCTGTTTCAATTTTTTCAACCACGCTATCAAGATATATAGATATAAATTCTATATTTTTTATTATATCAGAAACATCAATTAATTTCATAAACTAAGTACCAACAGGACTATTCACCAAAAAATTTATAATACACATATTTGTTTCCTCTGTCCAATCATATGATATAATTGAACATTCATATTATTTTCAAGTTTTTTTATGATTTTTCATATTAATACTTGGGTCACTTACCTCATCTATAAAAATTCATATCCTCAATTCGTGTATAGACGAAGGTTTAAATTTGGGCTCGAAATTTACATCAGCATCAATCATAGGAATCAAATAAAAATAATTTAAAGTGTTGAATGATAGATCTTTTGAATAAATAAACCCACTAATTTTTTTACATATTTTTTTTCTTTTTTTCTTGCTTTCACATAGAATCTAAAGTATTTTGATAAGTTTGTGAAGCGATAAATTTATCCATGGGTCCTCTAGGAATAGGTTCTCCACTCCTACTCTCACTCGCACTCATACTCCATAAGATACCTTTTGTTTTAGACAAGGTATTCTCATTCATTGAAGTTGGACTCATGTAAGTTTCTTGGAGCAATTCATTCATTTTCTTTTTTTGATCCTTATAACTGGTTAATATCTCTTTGCACAATAATCTAACATATTCACTAACTTTAGGATATTGTTTCATATCATGATGAATCCAAGCTAAGTGATGCTTGAATATATTCACTTTTCCTACGTATCTTTGATTATAAAATTTGTATTTCAAATATTGCTTCTCAGAAATTTCCATAACATATTTCAAAACAAAATCTTTTCTTGATATTTTTAAATCAGAGGAATTCATTCTAAAAGAAATACCAATAATAATATTTTAAAAATGCACGGACACAGACACAAACACAAGGATACGACACGATAAGATATGGGGACACGACAAATTCTAAAAAATTAGGATACGGATAAGGTTAGGATACGACATGATAAAAAAAATAAAATTAAAAATAAAAATTATTTTTTTTATAAATATTAGGTAATTTATAAAATAAAATAAAATAAATTAAATTAAAATATATTATTATATAAAATAAATATATATTTTTTATTTTATAAAATAAAATATTTTATTTTATAAATATATTTTATTTTATTTTATAAAAAAATTTATTTTATGCCACATCCCCCCACAAATACGCCCTCCCTTGCCTCCCCCTCAAATCACGCCCGCCCCTGCCTCCCTCTCAAATCACACCCGCCCTTGTCTCTCCCCTCAAATCGTGCCGTCCCTTTCTCTTCCCGCAAATCGTGCCCGCCCCTTCTGCTCCCCTCAAATCACAACCGCTCCTGCCTCCCCCTCAAATCGCGCCTGCCCCCTGCCAATGGCCAACGTCGCTCATGGGGAGAAGTTGGCCACCCGACGTCGTCAGTCGTCGGGCACTATCGACATGGATATGGCTGCCGACACAACCATCTGATATGCCACGTGGCGTATCAGATACAAATTAATCAATGATACGCCACGTGGCGTATCGGACACGTATCCGTACCATGTCCAGGTGTCGGACACGTGGACACGGTTGTAGTGAGCCGTGTCCGTGCTTCCTTGATAATATTTAGTTATTCACATTTCTATATAACAATAATATTATGTAAAAAATAATAACATGATATAATTGAAAGAAATTTAAAAATTAAAATCAGAATTTTAATTCCTTGAATTGATTATTAATGCTAATATATACGAGTATTCATATATATATTTTTTGTGATGATACTATTTTGTTCATAAATTATTTGAATTGTTTATCAATATTTTAATTATATATATGACTATATATTAATTATATACAAAACTATATATCTATAATTTTATATATTATTATTTTTTATAATATACATAAACATAATCACATATTTAACTATATATAATTATTTATAATTATATATAATATACATTAATATACAACTATCTTCATATCTATATATATTTTATGTATAATTATTTGAATACCTATATGTTCTACTATATATAACTAATTATAATTATATGTATAACTATATATAAGTAATTAACTATATGTATACATATTTGTAATTATATATATTATATCTATAATTTAAGTTTAAACATATATAACTATATGTTAAAAAATACATATAATTATTTATATTAAGCTGGATACGTATTTATATCTATATATATTATTACTATGTATAATATATGTAATTATGTATAACTTTAAAGTATAACTTTTTATATAAAAAATTAAAAATATACTTATGGAGTAGTGCCGAAAAAATCAAGATAATATGGCATGGGTGTCAGCGTCGGCAGAATTTTTTGCTGCCGAAATTTTTGAGATAATATATACTTATGGAGTTCGGTGTTGACTTTTTTTGATTGTCAGTAATTTTTAGTTCAGCGTCGGCATGTGGAAATTTTGACTGGGGAACGCCAAAAAAACCCTAGAGGGGAGATACGATTGCTCTGGCATTGAAATTGTCGAGCAACACCGAAATAATGATTAGCACTATTTTGGTTTTTATAAAAACAAATTTTTTTAATTTTTTGAAGACATCTCATAGGCATATACTTTCTTCTTCGAGGGATGAAAGGCTTGTTCAAAACGTGATTAGAAACACTTCACTGAAAAAGGCTTACTCCTATTTTGTGTGTCGCCTTCTTTCATGCGTCTCAAGGTGTTTTATGTATGCCTCGCCTTAAGGCGTGCTCCAAGACACACCTCAATTATGTTTTTTAAAATATTGCTTTTATTATTAATGTAGTCGGATATCATATATTTGTATCCAATACATGACTCAAACATAAGTATGTGTAATTATAATGTTGTCTTACATTCGATTAGAATTTTTTTTCTTTAGAATCGCAGACAAATAGAAACTACAAAAATTCTATTATTTGCGAGGCATATGAAGAAATTTTAGTGAGTAATATATTTTTTTAAAGCAGGGGAAAACAACCTTCATTCCTGCTAGTACTGTGAGATTAAAGATGTGACACATGAAAAATCTCTCTTAATTGTCTTTCTCTAATGGTCTTTATAAATATGTTAATTACTACTCTTTTATTAGATACATTATTGAATGTGATACTATATATTTTATTTTAAATATTATATTTTCTAAAGATCCTTATCATGCACTCATAATTGGTTGGACTATTATGAGTATGAAGAATTTCTGAAAATTTTAATATTTTTCAGTGTTCAGATATTGAATATAACGGATAGTACATTACTATATTTTTTAAATTTATTAATTATTATTTTATTTTCTAACTTGTAGTATTTTAATATGTTTTTCCTAGATGTGGTCCTAGAAATTTTATGATTTGCAGGGTGAAAATAAGTCTGCATAATACTAGCTACCATTGGATAATTTGAAAATTTAATCAGAAGACACATCGTAGGGATCAGTTTGACGACTTCTTCCCTCCTTAATTCATTGTGATATATGAAGAGAGTCAACATAAAAGATGAACTAGATCCAATCTTAAAGTACTCACCGTTCAGTTGGATTTTCTTAGGATCTAATGCATCATATTTTTTGGTATATTATACAGAATGTCTCTTAAGGTGTCTAGTTCTACATTTACTCATACAAAATAATATTTTTTATAATATTTGTATTGTGTCGATTCTTTATTGATATTTCTAATTTTTTTATTTTTTATTTTATATATATATATATATATAAAATACTAAAAATGAATTCAAATTATTGGTTTTCTTTTAGTTTTTTATTTTTTAAATGTTTGAGTCGAAGCTATGAGAGAAATTAAGGTTTCGGTGATCTCAGACTTTTACACAAGATTATCATTATTCATATAAAAATCATCTATGTTTACATTAGTGTTACTTTTGATATTGTCATTAAAATAATTATTTATAATTTTTAATTTTTATTAGTTTATTAAATATATTCTAAATTATATTTTTAAATTAAATATTATTTTATATTAAATTATTAATTAAAGTAAAAATATAAAAACTAAACAAAATTAAAAATATAATACTCATAAAGTATAAATTGATCTGCTTGATGATGTGCGATGGAGGATATGTGAATATTGATTGAGAAATGAAATGAGACAAGAGAGAAAAGAAAATGTAGATATGTTTATATAGATTAGGAATGAGAGAGGAGGATATATATATATTAAAAAATAATTTTAAAAAATAATTTTTTAAAATTTTTTTATTAAAAAAATTGGGTAGAAACCTGATATTCATTGGATTTCTACCGCTTATCATTGAGGGTGCATCCAACAGCTAGTGGGTGTGTAGCTTTTGATTTTTTTTTTATCGTTGTTGATGGGTTCGGGCTGTCTGGGCATTGAGTTTGGTTTTGGGAGAAAACCAGAGGGGTGTGGGTGTGGTGTGGTACACACACAATAGTGGGTGCAGGTCATGAGTGTCACATGTGGTTTGGTTCGAACCGCGCACGAACCTAGCCCGAGTTCTGTTGCACAATTTATGTCATGCCAAAGAATTGTGCCTTTGGGCCAGACAGCCGAGTCGTGCCTGGCCTGACACGATGCCGAGGAGACCTGAGCACGTCACGACACGAACCATGTCTCGAGGCAGCCCAACATGGGTCTAAATACTGTTCTAGACCGTGCCATGCCGCCTCAGGCATGGCTCAATCAGGCCGTGATTCATGTCGGGCTCTGCTTGCCTGACCCATTTGACACCCCTAATTGCATATTATCTTTTTTGTTGTTGATGGGACACACGCACTTATTGTACATTGTCTTTATTATTGTTGATGGTACACACATAAACACTATTATTTGTCTCACACACACACACACACATGATGTTGTAACTTAATTATCTCTAGGGTGTGCAAATCCTAACTCTGATGCCATGATAAAATAAAATTGGATAATAATATCAAAATGTTCTCATACAAACATTAAGTAAAAAAAATTTTACCTATTGGAGGTTGCACTTTTGCATAAAACTTTCATTTTAGTTTAAAGTCTGAGTGAGATTAATATTTTTATAGTTTTATCCTCAAAATTTAGAAAAATAGTATCTGATAGATCTTGAACATGAGACTTATTGTCTTTGGATGAAAGTTTTTACTATTGTACTATGATTGATTTATTATGTATACATATAATATAACTATTTTCCAAGTGATTAGTCATATAAATATTAATTTTTTTAATTATATTTAATAATAGAGTTCATATGAGATTAAATATGTTATTATTTATGTAATTTAAAAAAATACAAAATTTTAACATATAAATAAGTAAAAAACTTATGGGGGCATTTCACATATTGAGTACTAGATGTGTCAAATGGGCAGTGCCGTGCCAGTACAACTCATTTTTGTGTGACTCGGTCATTCCACCATGCCATGCCATCCATGACGCATTATGGATATTGCGCCGTGCCAACACGACACAACTTATATTTTAATAGGTCTGACATGACCCATTTGGCTCGTAGCCAAGTAGATTTGTGCCGAGTCATGTTGAGCCGTGCTGGGTCATGCCTATCATCAAAACTATTAAAATAATATTTATATTTATTAATTTGTATTAATAAATAAAAATTATAAATAATTATTTAGTAAAATATATAATATGCACGTATCTTTATGTAGATTATGCCTCACAAAAAAGTTTGCTTTAATTGCGTCTTGTCCTTTAAAACTCAAATATTTTTGCATTTCGATGCACTTTACATTTCAAGTAACTATGAAATTAATATTTAGATCAATGAGAGAATATTTTGTAGCACAACATAAAAAATCTAATTAATGTAAGAGTATTAAATACTTATCTTTTTTGTGATAAAAAATATATCTATTAGAGTAAATTACTTTTTTATCAAAAAATATTTGAGTCTCATTAAGATATTCATCTGGAATTATAATTGAAAATATATTTTGATTTGGGTAATCCCCAACATGTTATCACCCATAATCAAATTATCATTCATGTATATAATGAGGAAAATTATATTATCATTACGACTATTTCGAAAACAATTTTAAAAAATTTATCATATATATTTATAAACTAAATGAGGTTAACACCTGTAAAAGTTTTATAACTATGGCTTTTAGTGATAGTTTTAGGTCATATAAGTATATTTCATAATCTATAAATTACGTTTGATTCATCTTTCAAAATACACATAAATGCTCCATATACATCTCCATCAAGGTTCATGAAAAAAAAATATTATTCACGTCTAGCTAATGTATCCTCAATTTGTGAGATAATATTAGCAAAATATAAATCAACATGGTCTTTTTGGTTATTGAAGATAAAATGTCTTGGTAGTCTATCTCAAATATTGGAATGAACCATATCACTACATGTATCACCTTAAGGTGATTTTCTTTCCCATCTAAATTTATCTAAACAATGAATGTTTATATGCAACCAACCAGAGACCTTCCAACAAGTTATGATACTAGTTCTTAAATTTTATTTAAATAAAAGATATTTATCTTTTACAACATGATCTTATATCATCTTGAGTAAGATAATGTCTAAGAAGTAGATATGTGTATCTTATTATTATTAAGTTAAATAATAAAAGTAAAAAAAATAGAGAATGGGTATATATAACAATATATGTGAATTAAGTGTTAAGTTAAACTTATTTATCCCTTCCAGAGACTAATTGAATATTTATGACTAGAAGTTTGATTGTAGGATTATATGATTTCTTGATAGATATATCTTTGGTTTGAGCAATCTTTGTATGCTCCCATCTCCTATTATAAATTCTAAGTTCTGAGTTGTTAAATCTCTAAGTCTTCTAATCATGAGTATGAAGAGTGGTAGACTCGTGAGCTATTTTGTCGTCCAAACCTGAGGGAGTTTTTCTCATTGGAAATGTCATTCTCTCTAGAGTCAACTTGATATATATTTATTGATATATATGACGACTTCATAAGAGTATTATTATAATGTGAAACAATGAGTTCTAATATAGTAAACAAGTCATCCTCTCTCTTTTAACTGAAGCTCTAAGTAAGATTATTGAAAAGTAATGAAAAGTAATATGTGCACATATATCTTTTAGGCTTTAATTCTTCATTTGTTTACTAAAAAATAACTCATGCTTCTAAAAGATAATATTGATACTCATTAAAATGTTATCAATATTTTATGAATAGTATTTGTTCATTTTTTTTGCATATTGAAGTATCCAAAGAAAACATATCTTATATTATTGAGTATCAATTCATAATATACTGGGAAGAAATCATGAAAAAAATAAGTAATAAAAAATATGAGGGACAAATTAAACAAACATTCTCTAGGATGTATGATCTCAAAAGGGCACTTGTTGAGAAAAGACATAAAAAAGTATTGACTTGATGAAAAAATTTGCTGATAAAATTATTTCTCTCAAAAAATACTTTAAAACTCTCATTCCAATCAATCTCAACTAGATGTCTTATATAGGCCATATTGTGCAACTACTAGTTTTGTTGTGGCTCAGTTGGGTAACTGTTCTGTGCTCGATGCAGCATGAGAAGGATCTTGTGCCATGCTAGCACGATGATATCCAAATCATCTTGCTCAACATGACATGATACCCATGTCAGTCAGCTCGACATGACCCATTTTGCTTGTAGTTGAGCACTACCATGCCAGGTAGAGGTGTCAACCGTGCCGGGCCGGCCCGGCCCAGCACGAGGCACGGCACGGTTCAGTCGTGCCTGGGCCGGCCGGCATGGAAAAAATTCGTGCCCGGGCCCGTATGGTGCCGTGCCTGGCCAGGCACGGTTCGGCCCGCGGCAAGGCAAACCGGCACGGGTTTATCCCATGCCTGGAGTCCCGTGAAACCGACCGCATGCCTCCCCTCCCGCAAAAAAAGACTGCGGGTCGGGTCAAATTCGACCCGACCCACGGTCCCCCGTTTCCCGAACCGCTCGGACAGGTTTGCCTGAGCGGGCCAGGCGAGGCACGGCACGGCCTGTCGTGCCTGCGGGCCGTGCCGGGCCCGGTTTTTTTAAACCGTGCCGTGCCCGGCACAAAATGTAAATTGATAAAATCTTTAAAAATGTTAAAAATATGAAAAAATGTCAAATGACAATGTAATGCTCATGATGTTAATTGTTGGATAATGATTAGCATTTATGATTGGTTTTAAGTTTCATAGCTCTAATTTTTAGTTTTATCTTGTAATTTATTTGGTTGCTGTGCTTGATCTTGAAGAGTAATTAATGTATCTTTTCAATTCATTAAGGATGAAAAAACTCATATATTATCTGTTTGTTGTCACGTGTTCATATATGATGACAAAATTTATATATTCACAGTTATAGAAATAAGATACTTTGATGTTATACTAGATAACATATAGATCATTACATCATGTATTATTTTAGATTTTATGAAAAATATTCTAATATATTTTAATTCATTTTAAATTTATTCTAATAATATAAAAATTAATTTTAAGTTGACTAGTATTATTGGGAATTCTAATGATGTCTAATAGTAGTGGGAATTTTTTCTTTTTCAGGCTCATTGACATAAAATCATATAATTATTATTATTTGTTAGATATCCTAATATGTTTTAATACATTTCAAATTTATTCTAATAAGATTAAGATTATTTTTAAGTTGGATAGTATTAAGTTTATTATGTGATATTTATATTTAACATAAAAAAATCTTAGCTAAGTGATATTATATAATTATTATAAAAAAATATACTCATTATGACAATATTAGTTGAAATATTATCAAATAATTGTTGTTTGTTAAATCTCATAATATAAAAATTATTTCTAAGGCGACTAGTATTATTAAGGTTTTTATATAATATTTATATTTAACATGAAAAATCTTAGCTATATTTTTTTTATAATTGTTATTGTGAAAATACTTACTATGATAATATTATGTGAAATATTATTAAATATTATCTTATATTTTTTATTCCCCAAAGTCTCGCATGACTCATATGACATTGCTATTTTAAATATGTTAGATTTTATAAAATTTTAATATTTTTTTTATCTTGTTTTCAGTTAGAATTAATAAATTGAACAATAACGTATGTGAAAGAAATATCATCATTATTAGTCAATGTATTGGATATTATCGATGCTATTTCATAATAGTTAATTATATTAATTATAAGAGAATTATATGAAAGATTAAATATTTAATTATTATTTAACTTAATATATCATGTTACATGTACAATCAATATTATTAGATATTTTCCAAGATTTTTTTTAACAAATTCACGTAGACATAGTTTTCATATACTAAGATATGTGGGGAAGTTTTCACTTTTCAGGACCCCGAATGTCTTGTAGCAATTATGAATACTTGTAATGTAATTAACTAAATATTTAGATTTGAGTTGAGTATTAGTTCTCACTGAGTGGAAATTTATAATAAATTTTTGTTTTTTTTTTTTTTGAAAATAATTTCATCTTCTATAAGAATCAGAGACGGATATTTATTTGAGATCCAATGTAGATATAAAATTTAAGATGATGTCAATTATTAGTTGTGATATATTTTGGAATCAAAACTTATTTAAGGAGATCGGATATCTACTTTTCTATCTCATAACTTTTTTTTATGATTGTCCGATAATTAGATATATAACTTGAAATTGGATGTTTCACGAGTAGATGAATTTCATTGAGCTAAACAACTTCTTCCTCAGGGCGAAGATTAATGATGCGTCAATTGTTATAATATATATTCAAATACTAGAGCAGCTAACAAGCATTTTTATGAAAATTTTAAGATGTCTTGGTTTATAATTTTTTTTTCAAATTTAGTGTTATTGATTTGTACACACTAATTTCACATAGGGGTGTTGTAGTTTTTTATCTTTATTATTGTTGTATTTTTTTTTTCCTAGGATATGGTAATATGAGTATGTAATATGTGGGCTTTCCCAATAAGTTTTGTTTGTTACATTAGTGCGTTGTCTAGATGAATTTTATTCATAGAGTATTTTTAAGTTTTTGATTTCTAATTTTTCTACCATTAACAACTATTAATACACTGCTATAACTAATGCCAACAAAATTTCTAGTTAACTTGAACTAATCCAAAATTGAAGAAAAAATCACATATAATCCATTAGTCACCAATCATGAATATAATCCATACACTTGCTATGTTACGCACACTGAATAATAGTAAGAATAAACACATTATGAGATTAAACAATGTAAAAATAAATATATCTCAACATTATATATCTAATTTGATTTAGTTTTGCAGTGAATATATGACTTATGTGTTAGAAGCTCTTGAACTAGAGGATACCATTAAAAATTATGGTCGTGGCAGTTCCACTGGATGGTTTGTTTATAATTGTTGTCATATTTTTCTTGATTATATATACATTGTGCACGCTTTGCTAAACTTGCAATGATCCAATATCATTCCAGGAAATATGTATCATGCTTCAGGCCTGCTAGAAAGGGAAATTTGGGTACCCTATTTGATACAGTAGGTAATCATCAAATTAATTAAACTTTTCTTCCAATTAATGTGAGTTTTTCTATTTTCAGTTTTTTTTTTCGTATTTACGCATGGGAACATCATTCTTTGAACCCATTGTTTAACAGCAGTAGGTAATCACCAAATCATAATTAAAAGTTGTCAGTAGTTGCCAAATCAATTAGGTAATCACCAAATTATAATTTTTCATTATGAATTTGGTTTTCCAGCTAACAACTGAAAAACAAATTAGTCATGACAAGCAAAGGATTTATGACAAATTTCGGATCTTCTTTAAATGTGGTGTCCATACTGACAATGGTTACATGTCATTTATCCATGGTTACATGTCTTTGAATGGAGTTCTTTCGTTTTTATCTTTACTTTTCATTTGATTATGTTAATGTATCAATGTTATTGATGTATTAATGAGAGAATAAAGTTAAATTAATATTTGGTATTTTTATTTTTGTTGTAGTTTTCAGTTTTTAGTTTATTTTTTTGTTGTTTTATTTTATTATTGATGGAAATACTTAATATGTGAGTTGTCTCAATTTTTTGGTCATTTATATAATGGTATAACTTTTATGTTATTTTTTGTTTAATGTTCTATTTGGAGTTCAAAATTTTTTTTTGATTAATTTTCTACGTGTTATTAGTGTTAAACCTTAAATAGAGGAACCAACCTTAGAGTTTCTAGAGTGAAAAATATGCATTGTTCTCTGTCTCTCAATTAGATAGAAATTATTATTTATATTTTATTTTTTTAATAGAATTTTCTCTTAGAAAAATATAAAAATTTATGTTAGATTTTATCTGTGATTTTTGAAGCCAAACTAGAATATAAATGTCTCTACTATGCTATGTCAGTAATTTTTGTATGAAATTTCATGTTGTGAAACTTTTTTCACATATTTAAGATATTTCAGAACTTTCATATTTAATCTATTTAGAAAAATTTAGAAAATGATTAATTATATTAATAACGTATGTAATATCTAGTTTAGTCATTGTTAGATAGCTTATTTTTTAAAGATTTCCTTATATTTAGTGGAATCAATTGAAAAATATCCAGTGATAGAGAACTTCATACTTGAATTAAGTGGTGAGTTAATAAGTGAACATCCTAATATATATAGCTTGAATAAATTTTTTGGTGGTGAATTGAAGTTGACATTCATTGATATAGGACTCTCAATTATCATGCACGATCGTATCTCCTATGTAAAAGATGTATATTATGAGTGTCCGATCAAAATATTTAGAAAATATCAAAGATATCTCAAATTGTTCTTTTGAAATTTGATATATAAGAATAATTTTTATAGGAATATATCTAATTGATTATTTTTTATAATTAAAATATCATTAATATATATGACTAATATTACATATTGATTTCTTTATTAATATCATAAAAAAGATGTAGTCTGATACATATTTTTTGATGCCAATGATAGTCAATGCAAAAGTGAACCTGCCAAACAATGCAATAAGTGATTATTTTATGTCTTAAAAGGATTTTCTATAATCTACTTATAATACTCAAGTATCCATGAATAGTGGATCTTGATGATTATTCATACACACTTTTTTCTTGGGATCACTATAAAGGAATTTATTGTTTATATTTAGCTAATCCACAATTCACTTATGAGATGTTGCAATAGAAGGTAACAATCTAATAATCGTTATTTTGGTCATATAAAAATATAATTTAATGATAGACACTATAAGTCGATGTAAATCCTTTTATTACTAATCTATCATTGAGTCGGTTAATCCTATCTTTATCTTATTATTGGGTTAACTAAATATTTTGGAATGAGATCCTACGTATGATTATTTGTGATTATACTTAGTTCATTTAATATAACTCATCGTCATCTTGAATGACTAATTGCCTTCGAAATTATCACTACGATTATGTAGTTATCAAGGGAGGATAAGAAACTAGATAAATTAATATAACATAAGACTTATTTGATGCAGACTATGAACATATTTGTTTAATATATAATTTAAATTGGGATTATCAAATCTCTCAATATTCACTTCCCTCTCCTAGGAAGTGTCACTAATCTCTTGAAAGCCACTTATGCTAGTAGTATCTGGTGAAGCTATCGGGGGAGGATTAGTAGTTATGCTTATGTGAGGAGTAACAATTGAATATGAGAATGAGCTTGCTATAATGGTGTTTGAAGGTACATTCTCTTGTATCGAGTTTTTGAAGGATTTGTACTTGCAGAATGTGATATTGCTATTCGTAATGATTCTCTTGACCTTAAGTCATTCATGTTTATATATATATATATATATATTAAGTACTAGAGTATCCAATAAAGATGTATTTGATGACATGCATAGTAATCTTCTTCTTATCTAGAGAGAGGTTTGTGTAAAATAAGTACACCAAAAAATGCTGGTAAAAGGTTAAAGATTCTCTCTCTTGAATATATTAGTTGGAATGTAATATGGCCTAGGTGAACAAAAAATGTTATTCAATTAATTAAGAAGTTAATAGTTAACATTACTTCTCCTCAAACAATATTTATATGTACTCTTATGCAATAGGAGTGTCATAGTCTTTTCAATTAGATGCCAATTTTTTTTTCTTAGCTATTTTATTTTGTTTCAGAGTGTCGGCATAAGATATTGGATTAATCATCTTGTGTTTCTTAAAGAAACAATAAAATTAAAGCTAAGTGTATATTAAGGTATTTCTATTTTTTTAATGAAGGTATTACTAATTAAAATGCAAGATATAAAATAAATAATACTCAATGCAAAATATCATATATCAAATGTTCTTATATAATGAAAAATAGTGATTACTGATTAGGGTAGCCTATGAGTTGAGTATTTTCATCAAATATATAAAAGGAAAATAAAGCAAAATAAATATTGTAACACTCTTTATCAAGTTGATGAGTACACGTCCATCATACGCAGCTTAGAGAAAAGAAGCAAGTTTTGGCATGTTTTAGATCTCCATGAATATACTCAATAGTTGTTATGTTGTTTGAATGTATATAAGTATGTTGTAGTAATAGTTTTATTTTGAATCTTTTACATGAGGAAAAAAACATTCAATCGCAATGTGTTTCAACTGCTCATGAAATAGTGAATTAGAAGTTATATATCTCAATGCCTGACTGTCATAGTAAAAGGTGGTGGGAGAATAGAGTGCATACATGATCTCTTTGAGTTGATGTCTTGTCCAAATTTTCATAAGGAATTATCGTTATCGTTGTGTTCTCTATTTGTATATTGGATTTCGAAATAACTGTTTATTTCTTACTTTTATAGGAGAAAGTTATCTTCAAGAAAACTATAAAATTCATCATATATTTTCTTTTGATACATATTAGTGGCTAACTCGAATTTGAATACTCAATTAACTGCAAGTGTTATTCCTGAAAAAGATCTCAAATTTTGATAAATTTTTTATATATCTTATTATGCAAAGAGTTACATCACGGTGTATCTATTGATGAGAATCTAAAAAATAATTAACTATATAGAATATGTACATTATATTTAATTTGATCATAATAAAATAATTAATCTTTCTTATGAGTATAGTAAAGATAACTTGAGGGAACATATTAGAAGTGAAATTAATACTTGAATTAATATTAGTTTTTGTTAGAACACAATCAAAATATATATCTCTACAAGCATATCAATTTTCTATCTCTTCTGTGATAAGTTGATATTTTTCATAGAATAAGCCATCTATTTTCTAAGAAAATGTCTCATTCAACTAAGATTCTTATTTGAAATTGTGGATGAAGGTATTCTTTGAATTGACTAATGGTCAATTCTTAATATCTTTTGAATATAATATTATTTACGTATACAATTAATAGAATTATTTTATCGTCATGCTCTTGAGGCTATACAATTAGGTGATTGTTTGTATAAATCTCTCAAGTCAGGTTGTTGATGACTACTTCAGGTTGTATAACATATACTGTAATCTATAAACTGTGTTTGACTATACTATTCGAAACATAAGTGATTATTTCATATACATAGAGATGTCAAACGAGTTGGGCTATCCCGACTAGGCCTGAGGCACTACATGATCTGGCCGTGCCTGGCCCGACAATGCACGGGAATGACCCATGTCTATGCCCGTGCAGGACCTGTTCACGGCACCACTCGTGTTGTGTTGTATGGAGGCCAACCGGGCCACGTGTTAGGCTAGGAACGACTCGATACCAAGGCCCATGGGCACGATATCTCTTGCACGAGCCGAGATATGCTTTGAGCCCGAACCGCCAAACTTGAGGCCTCAACGCAAACCTGCCTACGCGAGGCCCGAGCCCGACTAATCCGAAAGTTTCTTCTGGCCAGAACTTGACTTGTGGCCTATTTCGACTTGAGTTTGAGGTAGATGTGTCAAACGGATCATGTCGGGTCATCTCGACACTATTTTTGTGGGCCCAACTATGCTATCGTGCCGGGCCATGCACGGCATGGTATAGTAACCATGTCGTGCCTAGAGGTGTCAAACGTGCCGGGCCGGCCCGGCCCGGCACGAGGCACGGCATGGTTCGGCCGTGCCTGGGCCGGCCCGACACGTTCTTAAACCGTGCCCGCGCCCGTGCCGTGCCCGGGTTAAGAACGAGCCGTGCCGTGCCGTGCCTTGGCACGGCACGCCGGCACGGGTCCATCCCGTGCCGGTTCACGCAGGCACGCGTTGCACTGGCGGCGTGTCATGTGTGCCGAGGCGTGACGTGAGTCGTGACTCACGAGTCACGACCGTGTTTGCCAAACACGAGTCACGACCGTGTTTGGCAAGGCGTGCCCACCTATATCTAACCGTGCCCGGCACGGCACGGTAGCACGACCGTGCTCGTGAAAAACGGGCCGTGCTGTGCTGGGCCGGCCCTTTTGACACCTCTAGTCGTGCCTGGCCTGACATGGTTTATTTAGGCAAGGCCCGACACAACCCGATTGGCATGGCTCATTTTTAGCCGTGCCGTGTCATGCCCATACGGGCTAGAATAGGCAAGTACGGGCCAGTTTTAAAAAAATTTAAATATTTTTTATTTTTTGTTTATAATATTTATGTACTTATAAAATATAAATTAGATAATATTTAAAAATATTTTAATTATAAATTATAAATATTTGAATAGTTATAAAGTTTAATTTTTTATATTATTTGTTTTAATTATGTATTAATTAGATTATAATTTATTAGAATTATATTTTAGAAATTTTTAATGAAATTATTAAACAAAAAGATAAAATAAATACAAAATTTATTTAACAAAAATAATAATGTCATATTCACTAAACTAAGTGTCAAATGACCAAACCAAAACACATACAATGTAAATAAAAATAAGTATAAAATATTGAAACCAACAATCAGAATAAATATTAACTCATAAGCAAAAACATAAATATAACATAAGTGTCGTAGTCGGCGTGTCGCAATCCCACAATCGTAAATCGTCAAGCATCAAGTGGCAACCTCATCAATTATTCATCGGCATATCAATGTCATCATTAACATCAATATCAATATCACTATCGTATGAATCATAATCAACAATCAATTCCTCCACTTTCGTTACAATCCAATTTCTAATCTCAGTATGATTTTTTGGTGTTAAACCTCGAATCCACACACTCACACACTCACACACTCACACACTCACAAGTCACACACTCACACACTCACACGCCAATATTGTTTATACACAATCACACTCATACACATACATCATTCTTCTTTATTTAGGCTTTGGACCTGCAATACAGAACATAACGTCTTCTCCTAGCTGAATTACATATGATAATATGAGATAGTAGAAAAAAAGATATATTAAAATATCGCTTTAGTCTAATTGGGGGATTGTTACCTGTTTAGTAATTGCATGAACTGTATGGTCTTGTCTTGTGGGAAGCACTTGTAGTTTTTTGTACAAATGACCTATGAATTATTGCATTATCAAATATTTTCAGCAACAGACACTTTTTTCAATGCATGCATAGACGTGCTTATAGTTCTGAGCAAGTTATCTGTGACTGTAAGCAAACTTTAATGAGAACCATCAACCACAATGGACTCCATGGTGCGGGTCACACATTGCGAACTCATTGCAAATTCAGAAGCTAGGCCACGATGGCTGCCTTCAAGATTGAGAAGAGAGAAGTTGACACTTCGTAACAAGGGTATTTTAACTTCACAGACAATACGACAGCCAGGAAGCTGCACCAGCAAAACTAACCAGAGGCTGGGAGGTAGCTTCCAAAATCACTTTAAGTACAAATTCAACAAAATTATGAGCCCGATCATGATGGATGTTGTTGTGATAGGCTTCGAGTTACCGTGTGCATCTAGCACATTATGATTTTCTAGTGACGGCTCAATTTGCTAGAAAGATGCAGTGCGAGATGTATCATAAGGCTCTGAAACTATGCAACGACTAAAATAGTCTCATAGTTCTTCAATCTCAGATTGAGCTAATTCATTTTGAGCTGTGGAAGAGGTCTGTTACTGATGATGAACATTCTTGACACTAAGTAGCTGAAGAAGAAGCTGTGCTTAAGAACATCAGAAATAAATGCAGAGCATGCTGGTGCTGGTCAAAATTCAAGAATGAACCTTAGTTTCCTTCAAAATGGACCCAAGAATGTTCTTAAGAACATCAGACATTTGATTAAGCATAGAGGTGTCAAACGGGATCTGCCGGGTCGGCCCGGCCCATTTTTTTTGAGCATGCCGATGCTTTCGTGCCAGGCCAGACACAACACGGTTACTGTACCGTGTCAGGTCAGGCCCGTACGGGCTTGGGTAAATAAAAAATATTTTTTTTAAAAAAAAATTTTTAGAGTATTGTATTAAACTATATATAAAATAAATATTATATTATATATAGATAATGTTTAAAATATTACAATTGTAACTTGAAAATTGTTAAAAATTTAATAAATTAAAAAGTTTAAATTTTTTTTATTAAAAATTTATGAATTATAAAATTTAAAATTTAAATTGGTAACTTGAAAATTATTAAAAATTTGTAACTTGAAAATATTAATAATGTTTAATTTTTTTTTTAATTTTTAATAAATTTAGATTATAATTTATTAGAATTAAATTATATAGTTTTAATTTTTAAATAAAAATTTTAAACACAAAAATAAATTAAACAAAAAATTTTATTAAAAAAATTACAAAGTTACAAAAACAAAATAAAACTAAATGTCCAATCGGCCAATAGATACTGAACCAAAGCAAATACAACGTAACGTAAAAAAAACTTACAATCAATAAAAAATACAATATCGAAATCAAAAATCAGAATCAAGAATAAATCACACAAATCATCAGCTGTATCCGTGACCGTGATACATCAAAAATTAAAATCAAGTGACAATGACAAATGAAATGTGGCGTGACGTATCATGAGTATTATCCTCACAATCCTTCAAATAAGTTAAGTCTTCAACAATATCTGAATATAATCTTGATCTCCTATCCGAAATCACGTTCACTACAACAGAAAAAGCAGACTCTGATGCCATGCTCGACACCAGAGGAGTCAGTAGATCCCATGTCTTCCTAGATAGCACGGGAAAGGTTGACTCATATGATTTTTACCACTGTAATATATCAAGATTCTTAGTATCAGAATATGATATGATTGAGCAGTAATCAGTATCTAAATATCGAGAAAGTTCGCTCCTATCTGATAGTTCACCCCGTCATTTCTCTCTCGCTAACTGAATAGAAAAATCATCTCAGAAGAAGATATTCATGCCCGTAATCACAGTCTCACTATTATCACCACCATACATAATATCGTAGTATGTGTACAAGTCAGTCAACTTCTCGTGAATGAATCTTTCAGGTGGGTCTTCCAGGTTCATGCATGAGTAAATGTAAGTCAGGGTGTTATCCACCCATTCCACTTTAATCCTAGGGTCCATGCATGTAGCGAGACAATAAAGAGATGGAACGGTGAATCAGTACTTTAAGTACTTGGTTTACATCTCTGCAACCATATGACTAAGTGTCGGGTTAGCTCGATATTTCCTAAATATGTTACTATTATTACATATGCACATGAGTGCAATGTAAGTCATGAGAGTGTAAACCGACGAACACATGTTCATCGTGTCATAAAAAATCTTCAGGTATTTCATAAATAAAATTCCTAAAGCCCAGTCAGTGTCGTTAATAATAAGTTCGTCACTCTTACTATTGATGTAGTAGGATATCATGTGTTTGTATCCAATACATGACTCCAACATCAGGTACGTGTAATTCCAACGATGTCTCACATCCGATTGAAATTTCTTCTTAAGATTCATAAATAAATAGAGACTACCAAATTCTTATTGTCTGCGAGGAGTACGAATATATTTTAGTGTATTACGTATATTATCCAATGTGGGGAACAAACCTTCATACTTGCTTGTAAAATCATGTTAATCACGTGATACATACATCTAACATGAAAGATTTCTCCTAATGGTACATCTCTAATATTTCTAACAAACATGTTAATCGCTACTCTATTATTAGATGCGTTATCGAATGTGATACTAAAAATATTATTTAAAATTATATTTTCTAAAGATTTTTATCATATACTCAAAATTGATCGGACCATCATGAGGATAGAGAATCTTAGAGAATCCTAAAATTTTTTTATTCATTGTCTATTTAGAATATACATAGTGGCCGGTGAGACATGCGTAAGATGATTCATCGTGACTTGTTTAGCTATCGGATGTCACGGACACCACTCCATCATATGTCATAAATTCATTAATTATTTTTTTTTATTTTTTTAACTTATAAAATTTTAGTATGTCATTCTTAGATGTGAACCTAGGAATCCTACGATAAGCTGATTAAAAATGTCTGCATGATATGTGCTACCCTTGGATCTTTCGAAAATTTAATCAGAAGACTCATCAATATGATAAGTCTGGTCATGCATTCCTTACCCAACTCGCTGCGGTATATGAAGGAAGTAAACTTTGAGATTGAACTGGATTTAGTCTCAAAAAATGTAGTGTTAAATTGGGTTTGTCTAGGATCTAATGCACTATATTTTTTGCAGCATAATTCGGCATGCCTTTTGAGGTGGTCAGTCCCAAACGCACTTTTACAAGTTAAATTTCTCATACAATATTTATACTATGTTATTTCTTTTTCCTCACCCCTAATATTTTTTTGATTTATTATATTAAAATGAGTCTAAACTACATAAGTCTTCCTAGTTTTTATTTTTTAGATATTTGTGTTGAGTCGACTGGAGAGACTAAAGTTTTAGTAGTCTCAGATCTTTGTGTAATATTTTTATTTTCTAAATTTAAATATGTTTTATTAGTATTAGTCATTTTTTAGGATTTTTGTAAACAAGAGATATAGCATAGATGATAGATTTTAGGATTAGAGAGAGAAAATAAACAAAAAAAATTTAAAATACCTAGTAAAGCAGTGAGGTAGATCACGTGCAAAGTGTACCACAGTCTAGTTCAAATTTTCACACCTGAGTTGAGAGTCCCGAAAAGTCGAGTTGAATGATAAAATCCTGAATCCCGAGAGAGAGAAGAGTAAGAGTTTTGAGAGAGTGAGATTTGAGAATAAATATTTATGAAAAATATAAATGTTATAGAGAGGTTTGAAGAATTTTATAGATTAAAGGAATTTTTTTTTTTTAAAAAGTATTTTTTATTTTTTTTAATTTTTTATTGAATTTTAGGGGGTAGAATCATGATGGACGTTGGATTCTATCCCCTAGCCATTGAAAGCGAAAATAAACTGCTGATATTCAAAATTTTTTTTTAACCGTTAGGGGGGGGGGGGGGGGGGGGGGATTCGGGTCGGGTGGGACAGTGGGTTGGGTCGAATTGGACCCATGTTCACGTGTTTTCCCTATCCGCACCCTGGTGTGGCGTGGCGATGGGGTGGTGACTGTGGTGGGGACTTGTGTCGTGGAGTGCGGGTCTGCAGGACATTTCCCGTGCCTGCTGGCTGTGCCACGGGCCACCGATCCATGCTGGGTCAGGCATGGCACGAGGCCCGGTTGGCCTCGGCACGGCCGGGCCCGGGCACGTGAAATTCTCGTGCCGGGCCTGACAGGCACGACCAATTCGTGCCGGCCCGGCCTAGTTGACACCTCTAGTTAAGCAGCCATAGCACATCATGAAACGTAAGAACAGCTAACAGGATCTTCTTAAGAACAAGAAGGGGAAATCATGTGCATCCGTCATCGCCCCACCAATAGTTGTATTGTTCTTTTCTCCTCTCACATGAACAGACATGCCTGTAGGCGAGGATCTGCACATCAACAAGCTGGAGGATCCGGAAACCAGATTCAAAAACCCAGAAGCAGCGCTCTTAGTATGATTCAAAGAAACTGCTAGCTCCGAATCGAATCCTTTCAGTTCTTGGGCAACATGGTCCATCACAAAAGGGAAAAATTAGGGACAAAACAATGACCCCCTTGGGCTGCGGCATTGGTTGTGCCTGGATGTCACTTTGAACAGACGTGTCAGTGTGTTTACTTCTGATCAATCATTTTGCATCGAATCCAACATTTGTAGGATTCATTGCAACATGATTTGTAGCATTTGATTGGTCTTATTTCTCTGAAGGTTGGCAATGATCACAATGCGATCGTGCTACCATATTGTGGGAGAGAGTTGTGGCCATCATATGATGCTTTCAAAATATCTGTAAAAGCAACATATGGTAGCTTGGTTGTCAACACACGAGTAGGTATAAATTCGATTAACAAATGCATGATAAGGATCACTAATACAATGAACAAATGCAACCAAGCAAATAATAGTATAAATTTGTGTGATCGAACAACAAATGGTAGTATTGTCATACACAATGAGTATCTGACAGTGAAAGAGAGTTGATGTGCAATGAGTGTCATCCTCTCTTCTAGTTCTAGGATTCTTAGCTTTCTTACCCAATCAATCTCTACCTTAGGGTTTATTATTGTAGGGTACTAGCTCTGATATCATGTATAAATTAAAGATTTAAAATAAAAAAGTTATCTTACAAATAATTTGAATAATTTAGATTGCAATTAAATATTAATATTTTATACAAAAGTCCCTTACAATAGAGAGAAATTGATTGGGATAGTCTATAGGTTGAGCGTTATCATTAAAAACAAAAAGTAAAAAGAAAAAAAAAAGATAAAAGATAAAAAAGAGAATAATAAATTTTAATTATTTTTTTCCAACACAATACATTTATAAATCATTTGTATAATAGACTAAGTGATTAGGGTAGGCCATATGAGTTGAGTGTTCTAATCAAAAAAATAATGTAAAAAAAGTAAATTCCAATTAGCAGACTCTAATGACTTATATCACTCTAATGATCCTCTCACACAATTATATATAAGTTGCATAATGATTTAATTATTTATAGTTATTCAATCTTTACGTTAATAATTGAGTAATAAAATTATATCGAAGACATGTACTTGAAGAATACATTGATATGGTTAAGTCTTACACTTACTTTTATGTGTCATAAGAGCAAAGCCCATTGGACTCTCTATCATTAATTGATAATATATATGTTCTAGTAGTTGTATATTAATCATTCTTCACTTATTAGTCTCTGTTTTAAGTGAGTTTTTCAATAGGTAATTCACCTAACCTTGGGCTACAAATTTAATCCTCACCGATGTAACTCAGAGTGAATATATATTTATTCTGAAATTTTTTGAGTTATTTTCTATGATGTCATTCTATTTATTTTTCTTTCTTTTATTAAACGAACAACTCATAACACAGTAAATTTCTTAAATAATATTAAACAGAAAAAAAATTTATACAAACAACCATGGTTTTATATCAAATTTATGAAAATAAAAGTTCAAAGCACTTTAAAACTTCTACCCACTTTCTATACCAGTTTTGTACTATCATTGCCATGCAAACTGTCTTGGAGATCACCCCATTTACCATCACATGTCTGATGGTCACAACATGTCGAAAAATACCAAAAATATGAATTGTTTTTTGTTTCCTACCTCAATAGTGCAGCGAATACTCTCACTATTGTCACCAAACGCTGGTGTACAATGTCATCGACACCACATGAATATGCACCATTGCCTGTGAACCTAATGCAACCTAATATTATCTTTAGTATACTATTATGACAGACTAGGGTTCCTCCATGCTTGAGATCAAGGAGGAGGAGAAAATAGGAAAAAAAAGAGAGAAAACAAAGAGAAAAAAGATACAATTTTATATATCACAAATAATTATTTTGAAAATATAACATTCTCTATATATATGATTTGGGGTAATCCATACCTTGGGGGTTCTCTAACAATAAAAGAAAAAAAAAGTTAACAAAAAAAGTCAGACCTCAACATATCTTAATGATATTATTATTTGGGGTAACCCATATTTAATGTCTGTGTGATCCGTATCCAGTCCACAAAGTTCTTTCATAACGTGGGATATAAAAGTGTTCTATATTTTGTCAAACCTTACTTTTGATAGATCAGAGAGGCAGCATATGACTATCTCAAACTCAAGATAATTTGTCTTTAATAACGTGGGATATAAAACAATTTTTATCATATCAATGTATGATCTTTTTTAATTTTTATCTAATCAAAATATTTTAGGTCAATATCGATGGACTACCAACAAAATGACATTGGATGCCACTTTTGCATTTAATATTTTTATATTAATTTTTTTTTTGTTTTAATTCAACTGTTTTTAATAATCATTATGGATGTTTTTTGATTATTTTTAAAATTTTATTAATCGAGCAAATGCATGATATATAGCGAAGCAAGATTTATCTTAGTTGAAAATGGTGGTTTGCAGAATTTTTCTGGAGGTGCATCTTTAGAAAGCAATTAGCTAAGGCACTAGCAGTCATTCTTGGTACTATGTCTGCTGCAATTATTTTTGCAGAAGCGACCCTATTACTTACTGGAGTTGATCTTTCTCTTTTTTCAATTTTGATAAATTATGTAGGAGAAAAGGAGGTTCTTGTGCAGGTATCACACTTTTAATTAAAAAAATATTATTCTTACCTACACTTTCTTCAATGATCTTCTGAGGCATTCATTACATATCTACCTATTGTATTTTTTCTTATCTGAATTTATTTTGCCAGGTGCTAGCATTTCTACCTTTGATGTACATGTGTGTCTGCACTTACTATTCCTTATTCAAAGTTGGAATGTTAATGTTTTACTCACTAACACCAAATCAGACAAGCTCTGTGAGTTTGTTAATGATTTGCTCGTGAGTTCCTTCTTCAGCATTGTTGTCATATGTAATCTTATTATTGTCGCGAAATTGCTTTGTAAAGTGTAACCAAATTACGTTTGTATTCATTTCTTATGCTCTCTTAGGATGGTAGCTCGATATGCTCCTCCAGTTTCATACAACTTTCTCAATCTCATTAATCTTGGTGGCAAAGAAACCGTATTTGAGAAGGTGATTCCTCTCAATTCATTGGACTGTTATCCTGTTATTTATGTTGCTTATTTAGAATTTTTTTGTTGGGTAAGATTTTTGTGATTATTTTTTCATTTACTTGTTTTAATTGTTAGTTTTTCACATTATATTATTTTTTTAATCATCTATATGATACATATTGATAAATATCAATTAATAACCAAAATAATTATTTTGTTAGAGTATTTCAATATTCATAATCCTCAACCAAACTTTATCCCAATTAGTTGGGGTCAATTGTATATATCATGCTTTTCTAATCTTTTATTAAAAAATTATATCCAATTATAATATTTTAATAATTTAATGCTTTTCTAATCTTTTATTAAAAAATTATATCCAATTATAATATTTTAATAATTTAATTCTTATTTATCATTTCTACTCAATTTTTTTATAATTCATTCTAGTTTTTTTTTACTCTCACATGAATAGTCTCATATTTTCTAACGACTACTATAAGAGGTTTGTGTTGAACGTGACTAAACTGATTTAGACGAATCTTCTATATCTTATTATTTATAAGAGTTAGTTTTTTTAATAATTTTATTTTAAAATTTATATTTCCGAATTTTATTATATATAAATCTTACCATCTTTATATCTGTAATTTTTATTATTTATATATATTATTTATTGATTGTTCAATATGTACTTCTATAAAGTATGACTAGTTTTATAGATATTTTATAGAATTTTTTTTAGTCTATTCGATGCTTATATATCACAAAAAATTATTGAGATAACTTTTCTTTTGATTTATTGTATCTTAATAATATGAGATACATTCTTTTTAATTTCGTTATTTTTATTAAAGATAGAGATTAAATGCTTGAAATTATTAACCTTTGATACTTTTTATTTTCTCATTTTGATTTTTATATTATTATTATTTTTAATATGATTAAATTTATATTTCAAGCATTACGTTTTACTGTGATTAATCATAAATTTTTTATACTTAAGTATTTTCTTTAAAATTTATAGTTTCATACCTAAATATTATTTGGTCTCATCAACTAATAATAAATATTCTATAAATAATATATAATAAATATTATACTTTTAGAAATTTCTTATTAATTCATTCATAATTAACATAAAAATATACGGACTAAGTGATGATCCTTGGTAAGTCACATAATTATAGTACACACTGTGACATTTTAAACAACCTAATTTTAGATATCATTCACTTGTACATATCATTGATTAGTTTATTATATATATTTGATATTTATTTCTTACATAATGCTCATCGTTTTAAGTTTATTCTTGCTTATTTTTATTTTTTCTAACTTTTTACATTTATTGTCGAATTATCTGATTATGTAGATAATTTTCATATTAGATCTATCTAATATAAATTCATGCCAAATCTTTAGAATTCTTAATTTTTCTTTTTAATTTGTATTCAAATATTTTTTTTAAGTTTCATAGTATGACTCTTGAGATTAATATCATGATATAGTAGTTTTTTTTAATATATTTTTTTTATTTTTTGTATTTTTAATACGAGCATTCAACAAGTGAGTTACCATAATCATTTGTTCATTATATAATAATATTCCATGTTTATATTTCATGAGATATAATTTGTATTTATCTTTTTTAATTGTTTTGTTTTAATATGGTATCAGAAAGCAATGATAGAACAAAGAAATATTTTTTTTTTTCACAAAAAAAGTAGTAACTGGCACATGTAGTGGTGGTAGCATGCATGTGCAGTAACGGCAGCAGAGATGCATGTGATGGTGATAATATGTGTGCAAGGTAATTGTAGCAGAGGTGTTCATAGTTGGTGGCAGCAAAGGTGTACGTGGCAGCACCAATGGTTTTTTGGTAGTAACTCTAATTGCAAGCAGTGGTGGAGCGAAGTGGCGCAATCTAGCAATTTGGGTAAAAATATTAATTAGGGTTTCATCAGAATCATAAAAAACATAAATTATGAGTTTCAAAAAATCTTAATTTAGTGTATTTTTATTCTTTGTTTAAAAGAATTATAATTTTATTAGTATATCAAGAAATATTATTATAGTAAAAATAGATAAAGAAAAATCTTAGTTTGTATACTCACTATAGAAGGATGAGCCACACTAGAGATAAATATTGAATATTATATATAGATGAGAGGTCGAAAATTTTTCACAGTATTGAGAAAGACTTGTTGACTATCAAAGTTATCTAATGGTTTTCATAGATTTTACTCATAGTGACATGTACATTTAGTAGATTGGTGTAAAAATAACTTTTCTGTAAGGCATCAAAAAAATATTTTTTTTTAAATATTATTAATTGTTTCACTTGTATACTTATTGTATATACTTATATTATTAACACATAAGTTAATACTTATATTAGTTATTATAAATTTAATTTATTATATATTTTTTTATCTTCTGAAAATATTATTATAACTAATGACAAATATTCAAAAGTTATTAGATATGATAATAGTATCCAATTAATTTTGTTATTTTTTACTATTTTGTTTATTCATTATTATTTTGTTTGTTAATTATCCGTGAGTTATTTGGAATATAACTTCACTCTGATTTTATTTTTAATTTTATTGATTTTTGTTTGTTGGATCGAGATACTCTAAGAAGTTTTCAATTGGGAATGAGTAGGGTACATTACATGTTCTCTATTTGATGGTAAGATTTTTTTCTTGATATTTATGTGTGTTGGATTATTTACGTATGTATTCTTGACTTGGTTATCTTTAAATGGTTTAGTTGAGATTATTTTACTTTAGCCTTATAGGTATTTTGATTCTAGAGCAAGAGACGTGTTAGTAAAAAAATTTATCAGAATTTAATTTATTTCATGCCAATATGACTTGAATAGGAATTGATTCGATCTAACATATTATTGTATGATGATTTAGTAGAGATATGACTAGAGAAAAATATAGGTTGTTGATCAATTTTGTCAATGATCGTTCAAGATATACATGCATAAATCACTTTTGATAGAGATCATATATTTTTTTTTTTTTTTTTCAAATCTTTCATGACAAAATTATTGTGATAAAAAATTTAAAAATTAAAAAGTAATAATATACTAAAATATTTGTCTGATTGATTAAACACTTATTGAGAAAATAAATAATTTTGTAGCCAGATGATAAGCCTATTAAGAGAGAGAGAGAGAGAGAGAGAGAGAGACATTCCCAACATTTTGAGAACATAGAATAACTTATCGAGGAGCCAAATGATTTTGTACTTGATCTCGTTGTTCTTGATATTTTGATTATTCTTTGATGCAGCCAGTCTTATTAGAAGAGTTGTACTAAATACCTGAATTCATAGATTTTGTCATATTTTTGTTTTGGTCATTCTTTTTTTTATAATTTTTTAAAAAATATTAGGATATTTAAGTCTCTTTCTTATGAATTATCTGATCAAAGATGATACCATACCATAATGGGATATATGTTTTCTCTCCACTTTAATAAGATTTAGGAACTAATATCATGAGCTTCATGAATGTCTGTTGTTTGTTATTGGTGTTGTTTACTTTGAAAAAATATCTAGATGAGAAGGTAAATCGCCATAAAACATTACTTGTAGGGAGTTGATTCACACAAGAATTTGTGTGAACTACCATGACACTCATACTCTAGTGGTCAAAATGATTTTAATATGGTTTTTCATTTCTCTTCTAGTATCTAATAGTTAGAGTATACATTAATTATACATAAAAAATTTATTTCTTCATATTAATTGTGAGGAAGTGATGTGTATATAGCAGCTACTTAGGCTTCGAACAACATAGTAAAATATAATTTATAAATTATGGGAGATATTGCATTTCTTAAAGTAGTTATTGACAATGTGATTTGCATGATTTTCATAAGTAGTTATTTCATTTGGGTTATATAAGTGTTTTATTTATTATTTTTTTTTCTAGAGCAATTTTGATAGTAGGATAATTTTATTGATTATTTACTTGAATGATATTTTAATTTATGTGAGTTGAGTTGTGAATTACCCAATTTAAGGAATACCTTCAATGATATTTTCACATAAACTTTGAGATGCTCATATACATTATTTGCATAGATATGACTTAAGATATGTGAGGTATTATTATGTTATGGTGGTATTATATATTTGATATCTTGTAGGGGTTGTTATTTTACATTGTGCTTCAGTATATAGTCAAAATGACTTCATTTATTGTATAATCCTTTTAATTAAATTTATTACTTATCGGAAAATTATTGAAAAAAATCACTATCTCATTATGCACGGTCTAGTTAAAACTTTCGTAGTCATTTATGATACATGCACAAACTAGTTAGTAATTTTCTAGATTCTTTTCGATAAATGTATTATTGCATAGTTTTTTGTATATTAAGGTATGTGAAAAAATTTTATAGATTTGATATTATTTTAGGAATTGTAAATTCTTTTAATTAGTTAGTTATTTAGATTTGAGTTGGGTTCTGGCATGTATCGAGAAAAGGTTTATGATATAATTTTATATTTTTACTAGAGATAATTATCTTTTAAATACTAAGAGATATATAAATAATTGGAGACAAATATATATATGCATATTTTAGAGCGATGATGATACTTAATTATGAGATATTTTGAATGTGTCATTTGTTTGAGGAGTTTAACTATGTATTTTATTTTCTCATTATCATTTTTGTGATAATTAGGCATTGAAGCGTATAATTTTGTGCAAATATATAGGTGTGTTACTTTTTTTTTAAGTCAGTAGATGCATAATGAGATTATTAATATAACATGCTTTCAGATATTAGAATCACTAGTGAATTTTTTATGAAAGTATTGAAGATAACTTAACCTACTTTTTTTTCTTTCAAACTTGATTTTGTAAACCTAAACGCATCAGCTTGTTGGAGGGTGTTGTAGTTTTTTTTTTAATTTTATTTTTTTTTGTAATTTTGATGAAATATCTTACATATGAGTTATTCTAATTATTTTTGTCCATATTATAAAGATATTTTTTATATCAGGTTTTCACATTGTATTATTTTATATTTATATTTTTTAGTTTTTTTATTCTAACAACATTACATATGGTTTTTTCCTTATATTTCTTGACTTATTGTTTGACTAAGTATTTTTTTTTTATATTAATTAGATTTGGCTTAAATTAAAATTGGTTTTCTGAATTTTATGTTTCTTTTTTGAATTTGTGTTAAATTTTTTTTTCAAAGCTTCATAGTTTGAAAAAAAAAATTTAGAATAACTGGCCCTTGTGGCCAGTTATTGATAACTTATTGACTTATTGAATTTGTGTTAAATTCTTTCTTGACTTATTGATAACTTAACCCAACTCAAAGCTTCATATTTTTTTTTTTCCTTATATTTCTTCACAGTAAACTGGCCCTTGTGGCCACCCATTGGGTGGCCACAAGGGCCAGTTTACTGTGCCATGGTGTCAGGCACATGGGTCATGCATAGCGTGACATGAGATATGGCTAATTCCAGCTCAACATGATATGAACCATGCCATGGGATCACCCGGCCCGACAGAAGACATGATTATGGACCGTGTCATACTGGGCTAGACATGGCTGAACCAAACTGAGCCATGGGTTGTGCTCGGGCCACCTGATCCATTTGACACATCTTTTTTGAAGATAGATCATTAAGATTGCCCTTAAGATTTCTTAAGAGTACTTGTTAGGTCCATGAACTTTGTGCAAGATATGATATATCGGCACGCAGGTCCTAATACATGTTTTTCTTTAATGTTTTTATACTTAAAAAAGATATAATATTTTTCACCAAAGACTGATAGAATTTTAAAGATTATTGATTTCATTTCTTTTCAGTATGATTCTTTTTAAGCAAGCTAATGTAGAGTTTGAGTCTATGTGTTACTTCTAGATCAGTTACCCCTTCTTTCTCCTTTATAATCTTACTTGAATCACCATTTAGTAGCATGAGTCAACTAATAGTTATATGACATCTGAATTTATTGGTGTACATTATGACGATACTCATGAAATTATTATATGTTTTGTTATAATTTATAGTTGTACCCTTATGTTTTTATTTTGTTTTGTTATTTTATTATTAAGGTTTTGCACGTTATTTTTTATTAATAAATTATTAAGTTCGTATTTTATGTGTTATGTAGTTTTTCATGGTATCAAAGTAAAAATATAGGGTTTACAAGAAATCATGTGCATTATAGTAAAACAATCCACATGACAAACATTGTAGTAGTGGAGGAAGAGGCACCACTCTTGGTGTGCCATCATGGTCAACCTTTGGCACCAACTGTGCATGATAGGTATTGACACCAATTTCATCAAGTATGAGGGAGCAGAGTGACAATGGAAAAATACCATTATACAAGGCAAAAGTCGTCCATGACATGTCATTTTTTTCTTGGGAATTTGGTGCATGAAAATTTTAGGAAAAAACTATCCAATTAAAGTTTCAGATTGTGAAACACGAATTTCTTTTTTTGGGACATAATATTTTCTACATTAGGGTTTTGGACACCCTAATTTTTGATTTAGGGATAAATTAATATTATGATTTCAAATTAAAGAAATCCTAATTTCAATTTGAAGAATGCATGTTATAGTTGTGAAAAATCCCAGCTTAAGATGAAGCCTGCTGCTATGAATTTTTTTGATAAGACGAACTCCTAATGTAATAGCAAACGAGTTGCCTACTTCTTTTGTGAACAACTTTGATGCTAGGAAGAATTGTGCAAAAAAAGTAAATTGAGATCTCTTTAAAGTCTTTTTAAAGATATTCTTTGGTTTCCCTGTAGTCTGAATATATGTTGTGATTATGACTTCATTATGAATCTTTTCTATAAGAAAAAAAATAGTTCATCTAAATGTGTTTCTTTACTTGTGAAACATTGAATTATATGTTATGTCTTACTGTTTGATTGTCATAATATAGGATTGTGAGAGAAGAAAGTGTTTCTTGATTTCCTCGAGTAAATATTGCATCTGGAATATATCACAAGTAACTATCATTATTATTCCAAATTTTGTATTTGAATTAGATCTCGAAATAATTACTTACCTTTTTCTTTTCTAGGAGATAATGTTGCCTCCAAGAAAAAATAAAGAAACTTGTCGTAGATCTTTCAATGCATATTGTGCCCTACTTGAATATGAATACTTTGCTAATTGCAAGTATTTATGATCCCTAAAATAGATTCTAAGTTCTAAAGACTTTTCCACAGATCGTAACATATTAAGAATTGTGTCAATGTAAATTTGTTGAAAAGAATCTAAGTTATATTAATTTTATATATTATATGTGGTTTGATCATAGTTAGATAATTTTTATTATAATTCTTCTATAATTAATAAAATTAATTAGAAGCATTGTAATAGGAGTAAAGTCAATACCAAGATCAATATGAATATATACTAAGATACAACCTAAAAGATCAATCTTCACAAGAATATTAAGTGTATAAATTTTATATGATAAAATGATATTTTTCGTAGAATAAGTTATTTTTATATCTAGAAAATATATGAATCTCACAAAATTTTTTGTTTGAAATTTTTAAGGTACTCCTTGAATTGGATAAATATTAACTTATAATGTTTCTTAATTAGAATATCATCCACATAAATAATAAACAAAATTATCCTGCCATCATGACACTTACAGTAAAACAAAAAAAATATATGTAGACTTAAACACATAAGCCAAGTTTTTCGCGACTGTTTCATCTAATATAATGTCTTTCATAATATACAAATCATATTTAATTGTACTACTCAAAATTTTGATGGCTACTCTATATATACCTCTTCATCAATATTATCATGAAGAAATATATTCTTCATTTTAGACTATCCTTTAATTATAAGATACTGCAAGAGAAATAAGAATATTTACTAATATTATCATGACTACCAAAGAATACGTATGTTGATTGTCTATTTTAAATATTTGAGTTTATCTTTTCGCTATAAGTCTTATCTTAAGATGATTTATCTTTTTTATATGGATATGCCTTTATAATGAACACCTACCTACAACAATAACATATCTTTTTGAATGTTATAGTACTAGCTCCAAAATTTCATTTGAGTAGAGGATATGTATTTTTTTTATCACGACTTTATATTATTTTGAATGAGATAATATTTTAAAAGGATATTTGATAATGCTAGTATCATCGAGAGAAGGGATACAAGAAACAAAAGAAGTAATAAATCAAATAATAATGATAAAATATGTGAAATTATTTGAAAAGTACAACCCCTTTGTCCCTTTCACAAAGTGATCGAAATGTCAAAATTAGAGGGAGACTACAAAGTTGTTTAGTTTCCTTTAGGTTTTTATCTAGTCATACAAGACTGTGCAAGTCTATTTCTCTTAGTATAGACTCTAAGTCCTTAGTGGTCTTGTCTCTTAGTTACTGACTCAATATGAGTTTGTTTGGGTGTTGACTTATGTGCAACTATGTTATATTGGTTTGAATGAGATTTTCAAACTCAAAAAATTTTATTCTCTTTTGACTTAAAATGATTTGAATTTGCTGGTAGTTATGATAATTATATGAGAGTAATGTCATATCGAGAACTAGTATAATTAGATATAACTAATTTGTGACTCATTCTATCAATTGGTGATCTTGGTAGGGCTATAGGTAAAAAAAAAAGAGGTAATAGATCTAAGTGTAATATCTGGATGCATACTCTTTTTAGGCTCTTTAAAGAACTAGTCATAGTCAAAAAAATAACATCAGGACTCATTAAAATCTTTTTAATCTTTAGTAAGTAAAATTTGTACTCTGATTGGGTATTAAAGTTTCCAATAAAAATACATCTTAATGTCATATATGTTAGTTTGTCATATCCTATAATGTGATTAAGAGCAAAATAAGTGAATCCAAAATTTTTTAGATATAAATTAAAAAACATCTTTCTAAGATATAGGATCTGGAAGGGTATGCATAAAGAAAATATAGAAGATGATATTTTATTGATGAGGTATATTATGATTAAAATTATCTCTCCCAAAAATATTTTGTAATATTTTTTCAACTAGGTGTGTATATTATCTAAATTAAATGTATATTCGTTTTTTTAACCACTCTATTCTGTTGAGGTTTGCCAGCATAAGAAATCCGAGCTATAATTTTATGATTCATATATTATTTGTTAAATTAGTCTGACATATATTCTAATAAATTATCATATCTTAATTTTCTAATATTTTTATTGTATTGAGTTTTTATTATTTATTAAAAATATTAAAAAATTAAAAAAACATATGATTTATTATTAAAAAATATATCCAACATGAGTATATCCTAAATTATGTTTTTCTCAAATACTCTAATACTTAAAAAGAGTAAGTAATTCTCAAGATTGGATGTATTTAGAGCATCACACAACTTTTTGGATGAGATAAATTGACATTTAGGGCCTTAGTTGTGTTTTTCACTTTTTTTTTTCTTATATTTTTATACTTTAAAAGAGTAAGTATTTTTTATTAGAGACTGATAAGATTTTAGTGAATACAGATATTATTTTTTTAGCATGGCTCATCCTTTAACAAATTTAAGAAGAGTATGAATCTAAATATTATATTTAGATTCATTATTTTTTTTCTTACTTATAGTCATGCCTAAATCATCAGTTGATAGAGAAAGTCACTTATTAGTTATATTTGATCATATTCATATTACATATAATGTTATTATTATTATTAAGTTATCATGCTACTTATCAATAAATTTAGATTATGTTGAGTCTAGAGAAAACAAGGGTTCCTGGGTATAAGGATCTCCTTGAAACCTAGATGATGTGATATTTAAAGAGTTTATACTAATACAAATTCATATTAAGTTAATAATTTGGAGACTTGACCACCTATGACTGAGTCTATTCTAGGAGAGGGAAATGCCCAATCTTATGAAACTAGAGATTAGCTTGTAGATGAGCTAGATGATCTTATAGCCAGTCAATTTGATCTCGACCTTCAATTTAACATATTTTGTTGTATTTTTGTCTTTCTTTCTTTTATCAATTTATTACTTTTTTTTAAATTTGCATACTCAAATCTCTTTTTGAGATGTTATCTTATTTAGGATGATGTCGGGTCATGATAAATGAGATGTACTTCATCAACTATAATGAGACTTTAAAATTAGTATCATGGTCTCTTGAAATATTTGTTGTTGGTTGTATGTAGATGCTTACTATAATGACTGATCTAGATGGAAAGATATATCACCTTATGATGAAACTTATAGCAATGGGATACGCTCAAATATTTTCTCTAGACTATTATGATACTCTTTAGTGATCAAAATGACCTTTGTATATATTCTTATTTTTTTTTTTGCAATAAGATAAAGAATATATCAGTTAGATATAAAGAATATATTTTTTTATGGTAACCTTAAGGAGGGGGAGTATATGGGGTAGCTATCGAGATTTCAATTTTTTTTTTGATAAGTAATAGGAACTAGGATTCGGGTATGTTTTTTATAGTGACAGGCCTCACCGCTTGCGCGGCGGCATATCCCAGAAAATCCTCATTTGGCCGTGCTACTTGAGAGGTTTTTTTGGGAGGCACATTTCTAGTTACGTAGAGTAAGGATTCGAACTCGAGTTCTCTCTCTTGGAATACCTCAGCCTTTGCCACTAGGACAAAGATTTTATTGATAAAACTAAGGTTCATGTAAGTTTTTTATAGTAACAGGCCCTACCGCTTGCACGGCCCTATACTCTAGAAAATTCTCATTTAGCCCAGCCGTTTGAGAGGTTTTTTTGGGAGGCACAATTCCACTTATGCATAGTAAGGATTCGAACTCGAGTCCTCTCCCCTATAATACCTATACCTTTGCCACTAAAACAAAGATTTCATTGGTAGCTATCGGGATTTCAAGTAGTACAATCAGGTGTAGTTTGTAGATTGCAGAAAATATTATATAAAATAAAATAATTATTGAGAACTTAATTTACGAAATTTTCACAAGTAATGTTACTTCATTTAGGTTATATAGATATGTTATTATTATTTTTTATTCTTCTAAAGGAGTTATGATAGCATGCTAATTTTGTTGATTTTCTAAGATAATATTTTGATTATGAGAGATATGAGTTGAAAATTATCTAATTTAATAACTACATTCCGACTCAATTTTAGATAAAAAAATTAAAAGACTTGGATATTTTTTTGGGATAAATGTAATTTATTCTATGAGAAGTATTTTCTTGTCGTAGAGAAGTTAATATGATGTTACTCTCATGAAGTTATCATACCTACTAATATATTCATACAATATCGAATCAGGAGAGAGAGAGAGAGAGAGAGAGAGAGAGAGAGAGAGAGAGAGAGATAGATAGATAGATAGATAGATAAATAGACTTCCCAAATAGGGGGATCATATTTAGGCATAGTTGAGGTAGACTCATATTGAGTCTATACCATTAAAGAGAGACATACTTAGCTTTATCAGATTAGGTATGAGCCTATCAAGGAGCCACACAATTTTATAGTTAGTCTCTTTGATATTGACCTTCTGTTCGCTCTCAAGAAGGGACAAAAGAGTTGTATTCAATACTCAAATTTTATAAGTTTAGCTATATTATTTTATAAAAATATAACTAAATGTTCAACATGAGATATTGACCATTTGTTTATAATTGTTATGGGAAGTCCTAACTTGTATATTATCTCAATTTTTTTACTATTAAATAAGGGCGTCATATATTATGTTTGAATATCTGAGTGTTATATTTTATTTCTTTTATATATAAAAAAAATTTCAACATGATATCATAGCAAATAATCTAGGGTTTGTGTGCACTGTTCTAGCATAATGCATACTTAGTCCCATTCTGAAGGGAAAGGAGGCTCATTGTTATTGTGCATCACTGTTTAGGGCTGTTACACACCCATTCTGTGTGCCCAATGTCAATGCCCACCACGTCGGTGTTTTAAGGAAGGGGTGACATGAGGTTATGCATGGTAAAACACATGGTTCAGGATAGAATGCATGGTTGTCCCTGTCCGTGTGAATAGGCTCAACAATAGGCATGGTAATTGATGCTAAAATAAGGTGACTTTCTGCAGAATTAAAGTTTGATAGTAAAAGCTAATTTGTTTTTTTTTTTTTGAAATCTGAATATTAGGCAGAATTAAGGTTTGACAGAAACCCCTTATTTGGAATACATGTTTTTGCTAGAAAGTAAGGGTTGCTTAGCAACCTTAATTTGGTGTAAAAACCTTTTATTTGATTTTGTTGATTGTGTATTGGGTACGAAGATGTATTATCGCTATAGAAATATTGTTAAGAGAGCCTTAGTTTTATGTACATATTGTGGGAGAATGAGTCACACTCAAGACATCTTGTTATATATTATTTTTAGATAAGATACCGATAAATTTAGATAATGTTGAGAAAGACATGATATTATCAAAGTTATTCATGAGTTTTCACATAATTCAGATATTGTGATACTTATACTTATTAGAAACAAATATACAAAAATTTTTTTTAATGGTTGTAGTATAATTTTTTATTTTTTATGTTTCACTATTTATTTCACTCACTCTTATTTATAATGTTTGGATTATTGGCATGCGAACGAATATTCATATTATTGATAATTATCTTATTTATTGTTCTCTTTTTGATTTAAAAATACTATTGGGATTAATGATAAACATTCGAAAGTATTTAGATATAGTAGTATGCAATTTAGATTTTTATTATTATTTTATATTATGTTTATTTTTAATTATTTTATTAATTTATTTTCTGTGAGTACTCTTTTCAGTTAACTTAACTCTAATATTATTTACTTTAAATGGTTTTTATTTGTATGACTGAGGGACTTTGAAAAATATTTCATTTAGGATAAGAATAGTGGATTGTATAGTTTTTTGATGTTAATATTTTATTCTAGATGTTTAAGTATATTGGATTATTTACTTATGAATTCTTAGTTTTCTAATCATTATTAGTCAAATTAAAAATGTTTTATTCTATTTTTAGGGGTATTTTGATTATTCATGTCGGTATGTTTTGAATATGCATTCATTTAATTTGATGCACTCAAACATATGAGGGCATAATAGAAAAGCAACTAGGTAGAATTTTATATATTTAATTATTCTTGTTAATGACATTTCCAGATATATATAAATATATATCTTTTTTTACAATTGTTTTATTTTTTTAGATATTTTATAAAATGATAAAAATTGAATTTAATATTAATATTAAAAAAATTAAGAAATGATAATATATTTTAATATCTGTCAAATAGATTCACAACTTATTGGTATAAATAATGATATTATACTTCAGATTTCATGTGTTGGTATATCTAAATAGAGTTAGAGATCTTTTAGCTTAATGAGTACTTTTAGGTGTATTTGACGGACCTTGGGAGACTCCGATGCTTTTTTGGTAAAAAGGTGGTTTTTTTTATGAGGAGCATTTTCTTGCCACATAGGAGATATGTGTTTGATATGTTTACAGAGGTTAAATTTTTGTATTATGCTTCAATAATTACTCTTATTGATGAATATATTTATTATATTTCTAATATGATATCTCTTGTTCGCTTTATTATTTATAGGAGAATTATGTGGATGATTAACTATCTAATGATGATTACATTAGATACTGCATTCATTGTTAGGATAGTTGATCATTTTTGAGATACTACTTGGCAGGTTCACATCAATCCAAATCTTCGCATACAAAAATATGTGAAAAAGTCTTTACAACTTGGGATTTCTTTTAGGGTTCATAAGTATGATAGATTTTGTTCTTCTTATAGGGGATCGTGTCTCCTACAAAAGAAGATAAATAAATGTTTCAGGATCTTGTTCAATGGTGAAGTTTAGAGTGTTAATAATTATTTACTTTTAAGATATTTTGGACATGATTCCTATTAGAGGAGATTGAATTATATATTTACTTTCTTATCTTTCTATTCTTTACTATGATAGACTTATAATTAGATATATAGTCTCCAATCTAGTATTTCATAAGTAGATAATATACATAGATATTGACTACTTTGTCAAGGAAAAAAGTTAGAATAAGACTATTATAATATATATTCAGATAATAGAACAACCAATAGATTTCATTATGAATGTTTTGAGGTAATCTTATCTTATTTTTTTCTTTGAAACTTAATGCTTAACTTTTATGCATCATCTTGAAAGGAGGTGTGGTAATTAGAGGTGTCAAACATTTCTATTTATAACTATTTTCTATTTATAACTTTGTTCTTATTTCTTTTTATTTGTTTTTGATGGGAGCACATTTAAGGTGTCAAACGGGCTGGGTAGTCCTAGCCTGGCTTGAGGCACGACCTGATTCAACCTTGCCTAGCACGGCATGACACGGTCCAGAACCATATATGGACTCGTGTCGGGCTGGCTCTCGGCACGGTTTGTGCCGTGCCGTGCCGTGCCGAGGTAACCCGAGCCAAGTACCAGGCCAGGCATGACCTGGTATCGTGGCTCGAAGGCATGGTATTTCGGCATGAACCGAACCTTCCCCCCTCTTTACCCCGTGAGTCTGAACTTGACTTTTTGTCGGTCCCGAATCCGTCCCCCTAGCCCGAACCTAACAACAGGTTCCATAAGCCAAAATTTCTAGAACTAGTGATCGTTTGGGTCGGTTCTATGGTCAAACCGACCCAACGGTAAAAAAAATTGCATTTTTAAAATTTTGGCCGTTGGATTTTGCTCCCAACAGCTAGAATCCAACGTCCCTAGGGATTCTGCCCCTTAAAACAGTTAAAAAATTTCAAAAAATTATTAAAAATGATTTTTTAATTTTGTTTAAATATATCTAATATCTCTTATCATTCATAATTTATAACTTATTTTTCTCTCACATATTTATTTTCGTCTTCTCTCGACTCTTGTTTCTCTCTCTCTCGGTCTCTCATTTCGTTTTTACTTTTAGGACTCGGGTGTGGAGTGTGACCTGTTGATTGCGGCGTGAATATTAACAAACAAATATGATTTTATGCATTACGAGTATTTTTTTTTAAATATTTTGTTTAGTTAAGTTTTATTTATTTATTTTAGTTAACTTTTAACTTTAAAAGGTTAGTTTTAGTTTAATTAATATTAATTATAATTTTAAAAACATTAATTATAATATAATTAAAAAATAAATAAAAAATTAAAATAATAAATAATAATTTTACAATATTGAAATTAATTTAAACGTAAACATAAAAAATTATAATATAGATAATGAAAATCATATGGAAAAGTTTGAGGCCGTTAAATTTAGTTTCTCCGGTTTCCTCGACCTAAATATCTAAAAAATAAAAAAAACTAAAAAAACATTAATAGTTTGGACTCACTTAATATAATACAAAATAAAAATATTAGATGTGACGAAAAAATATCGGCATAAGGTAAATTTTATAAAATAATTTAAATGACAATTAACCTCTGTCACTGTAGTTCTATGACATAGTGGGATTGCGACAACAAGGGTTGGCACACAATAAATGCACATACTCTTTAGGGTTTTAACCCTTATTTACACACATATCATAAAGTTTATTCTTTTCTAGGGTATTGCTTTGATATCTAGTTATGATTATAACTAATAATAATAAAATACAGTAATACTCATTTAATAAAAATCATGCATCAAGTGTTGTAATATAGTCAGCAAAAGTGATTGGAATAACTCACGTGATGGGTGCTCCTATCAAAATTAAAAAATAATAATAAAATCAATAAAAGTTTCAACACAATAATATGCATTTGAATGTTTTCTAGGCAATATATGTATGTGCATGTGCTAAGTTCCCAAATTGTGTTTTCCTTTAAAATCCTTGAGAGTGTCTATCTTTTTCATCTATTTACTTTGGAATTCCTACAATGTATGTTTTTTTCTCCATTCAGCTTAAAAATTGCCTATCTTCATTATTTTTCCTGTGATTGCAGAGAATGGGGAAAATTGATGATGCTGTCCCTTTCTTTGGAAATGGGTTTAATCGAATTTACCCACTTATTATTGTTATTTATACTTTGTTAATAGCAAGCAATTTCTTTGATCGTTTAGTTGGTTTATTTGGATGCTGGAAAAAACTCACATTTCAATCTGATACTGATGATACAGATGGTTTTAATCCATCGGGTGTTATTATTCTTCAAAAAGGTACACTTAAATGCTCGATATGCTATTTGTTTATGTTATAATTTACTTCAAAACATTCATTATTAGGCAACCTTTTCACTTTGTGAATACATATATGACTAGAATCAATTTGCAATACTTCCTCTCAGATAGATGCTACTGGTATATAGCACATGAAGCTTGTCGGGATGAATAGAAATTTGAAATCCTCTAAAAATCTTTGTGAAGATAATAAATTGATTACTCATTAAAAAATATTTAATAATAAATGTGTATTCTTGATGATAAAATAGTTATGCCCTAATATACTATTTTATATCATTGAGAAGGAGATATGTACCTAAACCCTTTCTAGAAGATATTGTACTAGCTCATATGGAGAAGAATATTATACCTAGTGCATAAAGTTTATATTTTACTGTAATGTCTAAAAGACTTTAATATCTTGATAATCTTAATCCTGATATTTAGAGAGGTTATATCTGATAAGTCTCAAATTCAAGACCTATTATTATTTGATAAAAATATTTGCTATTTTATCAAGGTATGATATTCAATAGATGCACGCAATACAAATACTTTCTAAGTGATTAATTATTCTAGTATTATTATCATATAAATATTTTTAACTTTACATTATCAAATACTAAAATGAAGTAGAGTTATATTTATGATCATTTATTAAATGTGATTACACAAATAAATATTTGTATAATCGCATATAATTATTTTAGTTCATATGTGATCATAAATATAACATTGCTTCATTTTAACATTTGATAATTTGATTTGGAATTGATTATAAATTTATTATTATTTAGGTAATGTGGAGAATTAATTCTTCACAACTCAAAACTCTAATAGAAAATTCAATGAATATAGTGTATACATGAGAACCCTTAGATAAGGACTATTTAGATTGAGATAGCTCACATATTGTGTGTTCTCATTCATAATGTAATTATTATTAATCAAATTTTATTCTGACTACTTGGAGTTGACTATGTGAATCCTATATTTTTAATCAATTCTATTTAAAAACTTTACTTATTTTTAATTTTTTAGTTATTAGATTATTGTTTATAATTTTTATTCAATTTTTCTTTAGCATGTATTTAGTTCTTTTTTTTTTTTACTTTACTCGAATAGTCTCACATTTTGTAATTGGCAAGCTAGAAGGCTTGTATTGAATGTGAGTAAGCCACACTAAATGATTCTTTCTTATTGTATCATTTATAAGAGTTATTTTAATATTTTTCAATAACTTTATTTTTAATTTTATTATTTGTTATTTTATCATAATTCATCTTATCATCTTTATCTCTTATCTTCATTTTTTGAATCTGTTACTTCTTAATTGCCTAACATTCATTTTTATATAATATGATTGGTGGTATTATTATTCTATAACATTGTATTTAATATATTTGGTACTTATCTATCATAAAGAATCTCTGATATAACTTTCTCTTTGGTCACTGCATCTTAATCATATGTGATAAAATATTATTAATATTTTTATTTTTATTTAATATAGAATTTAGGTACTTAAAATTATTGATATTTAATATTTCTCGTTCTCTCATGTTAATCAAGAGGAAAGAAAAGTAAAACAAGTTATAAACTATAATACTTTCTAAAACTAGTGCATAGTTATTCAGAACATTAAGCATGGGGAATATAAAAGTAAACTAAGACTTCTTCAAGACCTAGGTGAAAATATGTACTGATTTACTTGTATGAATATAAGTTATAATAATAGTTATATCTTGAATTTTATCTCGGAGTAAAAATCATTCAAACTAAATATGTTTTATCTACTTATGAAATATTAGATTTGATGTGATATGTCTCACTACCTAATTGTTATAATAGAGACTAGTAAGAAAAGAAATTGAGTATCTAATATTCTTAAGAAGATGTTGAATCCAAAATATTTCATAAATAATTATTATCATTATTTTTTAAAAGATAAGTTTATCTTTATGAAAAGTATAAGAACAAATAATTGATATTCTCTTAGTACAAGTTGATACTTAATTTAAATTTGAATACTCTGTTAATTATGAGTATATCAAATTAAAAAGTATAAAAGATATGTCTCATCTCTCTCTCTCTCTCTCTAGAAAATCCTAGTTTTGCTTATTCTCCCTAGGAGTTTGCTTTGATAACATATAGAAAATTAAGTCATTAAATCTCAAAATTCCAATAAACTAATATATATATATAGAAATTGAAATAAATAAAATAAACTTCTTTAGCTGTGCTAGACCCAACACGATACAATCCAGAACCATATCAGGATTGTGGTCATGCTGGTCAGGGCATGACTCATCTTGTGCTGGACTGACACCTGGTGTTATGTTAACAACTGCACACATGTCTAGTGGGTCACAACACGTGACATAGGTGATTTAATAAAAGTATGTGAAAAAATTGACCTTCATTATTTGCAAGTTGTTTTTTGGCCATTCAGGCCCACTCGAAGCTTGACAATGGCATGACATCACTTGTCGTTATCATGTCATGAAATATTAAAAAAAACAATATATTATTAGTTCATTTTGAGCCGTCAAATTGCTTCATATGGCTTATATGAAGGAATCCTATGGTTGTTAAATGTCCATCCTAAATAATTATAAAAAAAATTTTAAAAATATCTTTTTTAATCAATTCTTTTTTCCTAAATACCTAATTAATATGTTTGTTTTTTATAGTTAATTTATAAATATTTCTCATCTTCTCTCTTCTCAATGTTCTCAAATTAATATTGTATTTAATTTTTTATAATTTTTTAAATAATTTGTAATTTTAACTTTGTAGAGTGGAGTACCTTTGATATATTAATTGTCATGATGAGCAACAATTTCTAAACATGAAAATATGAGGTGTAACATTCAAAGTGTCTGCCTCAGAAAATTAAGATATACATTGTAATTTAATTTTAATTTATTTATTTTATTTAGAATCATAGATAAATAAATAAATAAAATTAATTAAAATATAAAAAAAATTATTTCCTTACAATTTTATTTTCAGTCCTACGTTTAGTCTAGTCTCACACACTTTTAAAAATGATAAATAATAAATTTAATAAAAATAATTTTGATCTATACATAGAGAGTAATAATAACCGGACTAAAAATTCGAGATCAAAATTAAATTATCTTTTATGATCTTCATTTTTTTGTCTAAAGAATTTTAAAATAAGTGAAATTTAATGATTTAAATATATTTAAATATAATTAAAAATAAAAATATTATGAGTACAAAGAAGATTTGACATATTATATATTATATATATATATATATAAGAGTATTAGTCAATGCATTAAAAAATTTAGTGCATTATATCTCAAACAAACTTAATTTAGAAGTAGAGTTTTTGATATTAGAGCAACTTTAGATTCATTGATTTTTTTCTATTTATCATAATGAGTTTAGAAGAAAATACATAATAAAATTGATTATAATAATTTATCTTATGATCAATGAGTGATGGGCAAAAAATAAAAACAAAAATAAGATACTAGCCTTTGGAATCTTTTTCAATGGCTGGGGCAAAAATTTGATGGTTATCAAGTTTCCGCCCTTTATAAAATTAAAAGTTAATTTATATATATATATATATATATATAATTTTAAAAAATCTATATATATAGTTTTAGAGAGTTGAATTGTTCATTTTCAATTCTCAAGTTCAACTTCTCTCTCTCTCCTTTTAGTTATCCTCTCTCTCTCTCTAAAGCTAAAACTTTTAAATTTAGAAGTTTTTTATATAAATAAAAGAAAGTTAAGTAGAGATTTGATGTTACTATCTAAATTTCATTATTTTTACTTAACCTACCAAGTGTGAGCTACGACTTTCTCTCCCTCTTCATAAATAAGATATTTTTTTATTTAATTTTTTTTACTATAATTTATTTTTTAACTTAGTAGTTAGAACTTAAACTAAAAAAATATAAATGGCTAATAATGAAATTAATATCAATGTAGACAGATAATATTAATAATGATAATTCTACGAAAAGGTCCGAGGCTAAGAAAACAAAAAATTAAAAGAACATCTATAATTTAGACTCGTTTAACATATTAAAAAATAAAAATATTAGAGGTGTTTATGAAAATAGGCACAATATATCTATTTGTAGGAGTACGAGTGACATGAGCCACCTAAAGAAGTATGCCGATCAATACACCAAAAAATATGGTATATTAGATCGTAGGCAAACCCAATTAAGTAGTAAAGTTTTTGAGGCTGAATCTAGTGTGACTTTTTTGTTGATCATTTTCATATACCGCAACAAGTTAGGGAGAAAAGATATGATCAAATTGATTACAATGATGGATCTATGATTAGATTTTCAGATGATTCTAGGATAATTAGTATCATGCAGACTTATTTTTAATCTGCATATCATAAGATTTTTAGGTTCACATATAGGAATAACATATTAAAATATTAAAATTTAGAAAAATAAATAATAATTAATAAATTTAAAATCTAGTGACATGAATCTTATGATATGAGTTTAGTTAATATTATTTGGAGTTGACTTCTTCATTTAGTTAGTGAGAGAAAAATAATGGGGTGAACCGTCGAATAGGACTGAGCTGTATTGGTACTTAGATATTTATTATTGATCAATCTTATCACATAATGATATTAAGAATCTTGATATTTTATAATTATGAAAATTATATGAGTTTATCTATCCTATGTTGTCTAAGATAGTGTGTGATCTATTGACTTCTTTGATATCAAGAGTAGTATTGAAACCTAATTTTTTCTATTGTAATTAATATTTTTTGGATAGGAGATCGAGATTGTAGCCAAATATCATTGAAGCACTGGCATGTATGAAGAATTGCGAAGATTCGAAGTTGGACATTTAGGATCTGGTTGAAACAAGAGTCGATGAGTTACAGGTAGATGATGACTCACGAGATTTTGAGAATATTGAGCTCACTATTAGTGATGTCATCAAGGGCTTTCGCGATGATGATGATCATTTACATACTGATATCAATTGACATTGAGATTGTATATATTTGATAATTATTTTCTTATTATATTTTATTTTTGGTTAGATAAATAATTTTGTTATTTTTCATTATTAAAATTTTTATTAATGATTTTATTTTATTATGATATATGTGAAATTATGTCGTAAATAGATGTGTCAAGCTGGTAAGATGACTTGGCTCAGTCCAAAACCATGCCTCGGGCTGGGTCGGGCTAATCGACATGGTCTTTGTCGGGAGGTCACCTAGACAATTGAATTTAAAAAAAAAAATAATTTGGTCTGACCCGTATGTCTGGTTCGGTGGCATGGTAAATCAGCCCGGATGACTGCTCAACATGGTCCTTGTCAGGCAGTCACCCAGACGGTTGAATTAAAAATAATAATAATTCGACCGCCCTATCATGGGTATTTATTTTTTATGCAATCGGGCACTTGGCTAATTGTAATTGGTCGACCCATAAGTCGGCTACTTGTCTGCCATAATAATTGTGCACTCAACCATGATACCATCGAGTAACGACAAAGATGTATGACCCATGCATCTTCATCGTTCGCCACAGTCAGGCATGACTGTGCATTTGGCCGTGCTCATCATACAGTGCTAGCTGGCAGATTGTGCCATTTTTTGCCTTTAAAAAATATGTGCCGGCACATCATGACCTATTTGACACTTCAAGTCATAACTTATAAATTCATAATGATTAACTTAAAATTTACAAAATACAAATTTAAAATCAAAAACTAGTCAACTAGGCTGGCAAGCTCTAGGCATGACCCAACATGGCTTGACTGGACCACCATAAAATAGGTTGTGACAACATGACACAATTCGTTTGATATTTTTACTTTCAGCTTGTTTATCGTAGAATTCTTAGGTCTACTAGTAACAATGACATAATAAAATATTTTAAATAAAAAAATAATTAATAATTAATAAACTTAAGCAATATAGTGAAATGATGCCCATGATGACTGACATATGGATTTGTCATTATGACATATTATTCACATTTCTTATTATTCACTATGTCAATTTTAAATAAAAAATTTTTTAAAAAATTTCATAATTTCATGAGACCTTATATTATTATGATAATTTCATCATATATGAGTATATGTTAATGATATCTAATTTATATACTATTTAAAATAAAAATTTAGTATTATATTCGATAATACTTTAGATAAAGTTATTGTACTACATAATCTAGTCTCTTAATTTAAATTTAGTATTGTATCACTTAATTAATATAATAGTGCAAGTGAAAATTAAAATTATTTTTCTTATATTAGAAAATATATAAAATTTACTAAAATATTATAGAATATCCACTAGATAGCATGAGTTTTATATTTTGTGTTAGCAAGCATAAAAAAAATATCTAGATAAATATTAGATATTGTTATAATTATACCTATAGGTGTCAAACAGATTGGGTGGTCCGGCCCCGGCCTGAAGCTCGGTTAGTTTCAGGAATGTCTGGTTTGGCACGACACGCTACAGTAACGTGCCTGGGCTTGTGCTGGTACCCTCAGCACGAATCATGCTATACTGAGGGTTTTTGGCCCACGTGTCATACTAGGCATGACACGGGTGCATAGCACGTGGGCACGACATGGGTGACAACGTACCGAGCGACGCCTGACTGGGGGATGATGCGGTGATGCCCAACGGGCGACGATTGTGCGGTGCCAAAACCTTTATTTTCTATATAAATCAATCGACCCGGTCTGAATTGGCCCAAACCTGGGTAGATTTGGGCATCGAGCCCATGTCGAGCCTACCCTCTAAGGAACTGTCCTGTGCCAGTAACGACACGGTACTATAGGCATGACATGTCAACTTAGTTGGGCCCAAAAATGGCCTGGTCCATCATGGCTCATTTGACATCTCTAATTATACATAATTGATATAAGTTATGTATTAATTATTAACATATGATATCTGATTACGTCAATATTAAAGGTAATTAATTTCTTATTAATAATCTAAATTTTTATGACATTGAATTTTTTTTTTAATTTTTTAAGATTTTTTATAATATGATGAATATGTATTCATTTGTATATATTTTTATCACTTGTATTTATTTAGGTGCATATGAAATAGTATCAATATATTTAGTACATATAAAAGATATCATAATTTTAGTGTTATGATTGTTCAGATGAAAATCAAATATATAAAATATTTATTTTCCATTCTAACTTTTTTTTTATTTGACTGCTTGTATGGATCCTAATGTTTAGGTAAAAATATTAAAAAATATATTATAATACATTTTCATCTGTATAAATCATGCAAAAGAATATAATAGTTGAAATTCATGAAAATTTAGCTAACATATTTATATATTTTAATATTAAGTATGATAGTTATAGTGATACTCTGAGTATGAACTTGGATATGTAAAAAAATTGTTGGATGCAGAATATAATTGAGGAAAATTATATATGAAAAGAGGCCTTTTATTCTGATTCATACACTTAAATGCTTCTTAAATGCTATATGAGTAACTGCTGACTCTTATAGCATAATTATCCATAAAAGTAATTGCTCTTATATTCTGATTATGATTTATTTATAGGTTATAGTTTATTATCATAAAATTAAAAATTAAAAATCATTATTACCCATAAGAGTATTTGCAAACTCTTGATATTTCACCTTCCACATTAATAATGAATATTTAATGTTTAGTTAATAAAATTCTCGCATAAACTTAAATGCTTTTGTCATCTTTCATGTCGAACAATCTTTTTTAGTTGTCGAGTTGTATCATAGGTAGCGGTTTGGTGAATAGACATTAAATAAAATATTCTGTAATTTTTAGAGCAGAGCCTTACCTGTTCCATGATCCGACCCGCTCCGGTTAAATGAACTGAAAAATTTTTTTATATAAAATATTCTGTAATTTTATTTTTGGGCGGCTGTTTTTGCACCCGTGGAACGGTTCATCGTCTCTCTCTCTTCTCTCTGTGCGATTTATCGTGACTGTTTTGTGTACTGCATACTGTAAGACATTTCTATTGATTTAATCTGTAACATAAGCGTATTCAGGTGGATATAGCTAGTCGTACTGAGCGACTAGCGAACCATGTTATTTTTGGTGTTTATTTCTTGTTTTTGATTATGTCGTGGATGGTTGCTGGATTGAGATATATATATTGCTTGTTTTCTGTGTTTATGTTATTTCTATATCTTGATCTCACTACCGTGGAAGTGCAATTGCCCAACACTTCACTTGATCTCGGATGAAGTGAAAGCGAACATCAATATGCTTGCTTCTCTCATGATTTATCGAGTTATTGCTCAACTCAATTGCTGATTTATTGCTAACTCGTATCTCAATTGTACCGAGTTGTTGTTTCATCTTGCCTAACAAATTTCTGAGCCATATTGCATGATGTACACACAAAGATGCTGTCATATATTCAGCTTCACATGTCGAGAGTGTCACGATTAGTTATTTCTTTGAAAGCCATTTAAACGTCGTGTCACCCATAAAAAACACATAACCCGGTATGCTTTTTCGATCGTCCAAGTCTCTGCACCAATCGCTGTCGGAGTATCTAACTAACTTGTAATCTGGCACATTTGTATAAAATAACTCGAGTGATATTGTTCCTTTGATGTATCGTAGAATTCGCTTTAACGTCTTTCAATCTGAATAGACTGGCTCCCCTATGAACCGACTTACAATGCTGACACTTAATGCAAGGTTCGGCCTTGTACACGTGAGATGACGAAGGCTTCCCACTAAATTCTGGTATTTGCTTGCGTCGACTCGTTCTCCTCCATCAAACTTAGAGAGTTTTGTACCTGGTTCCATTAGTGTTGAAACAAGATTGCAAGACTCCATCCTGTAATTCTTCAAAATCTCTTTTGTATATGCCCCCGGGATATAAAAATACACGTCTTTTCTTATTTACATACAGACCAAGGAAAAAACTTCATCAAGCCCAAATCTGTCATCTTGAATTCTCGTGTTATAGTATTTTTGAACTTTTGTATCATTTCATTATTATTCCCCAAAAAAATGAGGTCATCAGCATAAAGAGTACCTCCACTCTTCTTCACATAAAGGGCATGTTCGTAGGAACATTGCTCGAACTTATTCTCTTTGAAGTATGTATCGATACAAGTATTACATGCCCATGATGATTGCTTCAACCTATAAAGTGCATTCTTCAATTTTAACACATTCTTTTTTTCTCTGATTTTCATTTACATGGGTGGTTGTTCAATATAAATTTTTTCTTCAAGTACATCATTTAGGAATGCCGACTTGACATCCATTTGTAATATTAGCAATTTGAATTGAGCTGCTTGTGAAATGAGCAATCTGATTGTCTCCATTCTTGCAACGGGAGCGAATACTTCGTCATAGTCGATTCCTACCTTTTGCTTGTAACTTTTTGCTACAAGTCTCATCTTATACCGTTCTATCTCTCCTTGCGTATTCATCTTTCTCTTAAACACCCACTTGATATCAATGGGCTGAGTTACTTTTGGTAATTCTGCTAACTCTCATGTGTTGTGATCTATTACTTTAATCTCCTATTTCATTGCAGTTTTTAACTTCTTGTCTTGCACCGCCTGTTCAAAACTTAAATTCTCAGAATTCACCAAAAGACATACAAGGTGTACCTCATTTGTCGAATCATAAACATAAATTCTCAAAAGATTTTTAAATCTTGTAAGCTTCGTATTTTGGGTTATCGCAGTTCATCTTCATCATTAATGGTTTCAGAATTTTCTGGTATAGTTGTTAGTATAACAGTTGATGATTCTCCAACTTCGAAGATACCCTCTGTTGTTTTATTCCAATCCTAATAATTTGCTTCATGAACTCATATATCACGGCTTACTAGAATCTTTTTACTTATTGGGTCAAATAGTTTATATCATTTTGTTTTCTCATCATATCCAATGAAAATATATCTTTTGTTTTTGTATTTCAGCTTTTTTTTTCACTGATCCGGCACGTGTGCGTAGGCCAAACTGCTGAATACTTTGAGATGAGAGACTGTCGGTTTTTGTCCACTCCAAGTCTCTTGTGGTGTTTGATCATACAATTTTGCATGTGGATACCGGTTTTGAACATAGACGGTGCATTGCATGGCTTTCGCTCAAAATTCTTTCGGCATTTTCTTGCTTTTGTGCTGTGACCGAATCACATCGAGAAGGGTCTGGTTTTTCTTCTCGGCCACACTATTTTGCTGTGGAGAGTATGGTGCGGTTAGAAATTACCTTATGCATTGCTCCTCACAATACTCCATAAAAGTTGTTGAAGTATTTTCATCACCTCTAACAGATTGTACAGATTTGATATATCTACCGGTTGCCTTTTTCACCAGCATTTTGAATTTTTTGAACACCTCAAATATCTCGAATTTTTCTTTCAAAAAATAAAAAACAAGTTTTTCGTGAGAAATCATCAATAAAAGAAATGAAATATCTTTTGTAGCTAAAAGATTCGGGGGTGATTGATCCACATATGTCGAAATGAATCAACTCGAGAGGTTGCTTAGCCTGATATTTCGTCTTCTTTTGAAATGACATTCTTGTATGCTTTCCGAACACATATTCTTCACAAAATTTCTTCTCATATTCATTGTCTGGTAGTCCGTGCACCATGTTCTTTTTTTGCCAATTTGTTTAGGCTTTTATGATGTAGGTGACCAAAACGGAGATGCCATAGTGACACATTCTCTTCTACGTTGGCTTGCAAATATTTTTCTCGTATATTTCTTAAATTTAGTTATACATTCGATTTCTTCTCATTTCAACTGGTGCGACTGAACGTCTTTGCTTGTCTTTCAATAGTAATATATGGTCTTTCATAAAACCTGAATAATCTTTCTCCATGAGTTACCACATACTTAAAATGTTGCTCTTGAGGTATGGTACGTAATACACATCTTGGATTGACCCAATGAAATCATCTTTTTGCACATAATAAATCGTACATTGGCCTTTGACCTCAACTTTCGAGCCATCTCCAAATGATATAGATACAGCTTTAACCTTTTGTATCTCTTTGAAATAATGCTCGTGCCCACACATATGATTGTTTGCAGCCGTGTCAAGGTATCACACCATTTCGTTGTCGTTGTTGACTTTATTATATGCCATTAAGAGAAATCTTTCTTCCACCTCATCTTCTATGATTAGGTTGGTTACCACTTCCATCTTTTTCTCGACTCGATATTCTTTTACAAAATATCATACATTTTCATAATTTGTAATATTTATCGGAATTACAATCCTTCGCATAGTGATCATATTTCTTACACTTGTAGCACTCGAAGTTGGAATAATTTAACTGACTACCTCTTTCACGATCACGTCCTTTTCCATGCCAATTTTGTTGGTTTGATGGTTCATTCTCTTCATGATACTCTTCTTGATCGTGACTTTTTCCACCGTAACTATTTTCTCAACTATTACGGCCATTCCATTTATCTTGAAAGTTTTGAGGATGAAATATCTTTTCATCATTGATTGATGCTTTGATTTGAACTGTCTTCTCAAGTGTCTCCTCATCCTTTTTACGATAGTCATGTGCCATTAGATCCTTTGACTCTTCGACAGTGAACATATCTTTTCATGATTTGAAAAGATACCACATTGCTAGATCCTTTTTACGATACTTCATGATACCTTTTTATCTTCGACCGTGAACATACCTTTTTACGATACTTCATGATTTGAAGTATCATGAAAATATCTTTTCATGATACTCTGCAAGCTCGTCGACCGTGAACATTACTAGATCCTTTGACTCTTCTATGACACATACCACATTCTCGAAACTGTCTATTAACGACCTCAGAATCTTTTCCATGACCCGCACATTGGACAACTTTTCTCCGTCTCGGTTGAGGTGATTCACTATGGTTTGAACATGCGTGATATAATCGGACACACTTTATGACTCTATCTTCATTCCTTCCAACTCGTTGCGAAGAGTTTGAAGACGAACTTGTTTAACTCGGTCGTCTCCTTTGTACGCAGTCTCCAAGATGTCTCGCGCTTCTTTTGAAGTTTTCACATTCACAATCTTCTTAAAGCCCGACTCATCAACAACTTGGAACAACATGTACAATAATGTCTTATCTTTTGATCACGTTTCTTTTAACGTCTTATTTTGAGCTGCCGTATATCCTTCGGTAGATTCTGGTTCTTCTAAATATTTTTGAACCACCTTCCAACGATCTATACAACCGAAAAGAGTTTTTATTTGGATGCTTCAATTCTCGTAGTTCACATTCGTTAATCGGGATTGCAAGACATTATTGATTATAATTCCCATCCCTCTGATACCAAATTGTAAAAAAAAATTGCTGGCTGCAAATTATAACCGAGAAGAATTATTTATGAAAAGAGACCTTTTTATTATTATTATTCTATTTTTTACAAGTAATACAATAATATATTTATAAGTTATAATTTACTCTCATAAAACTGAAAATTAAAAATTAAAAATTATTATTACTCATAAGAGTAGCTGTTGACTCTTGACAGGATATTATATTTAGAGATGATGTCATTTCAATTCAATTAGTAAGAGACTAACAAATTGGTAGTCTATTGAATAAGAATGAGTTGTTTCCATATTTAGATATTGATTATTATTTTATAATATCACATGATAATAATAAGAATTTAAATATATTATTTTAATGAAAATCTTATGAATTCACTTATCACATATTATCTAAAATGATATATGATATATTAATTTTTTTGATGTATAGCATAACATTAATGTCTTTTTATTTTATAGTTATAAATGTTTTTTAAAATAAAAATCCAGATTATAATTAGATATCATTAAAATATTTTCATGTTTAAAAGATTGGAAAGATTTAAAAATGAATATCTAGAATATAGTGAAAGAGTTGCTGGTAAATAATGGCTCATACGATGATATCGAAAATATTAAGTCTAGTATTTGTTTCATATTATTGACATTGATTGATTAAGTGAGACAAATAATAAATTCAATCACTCATGACTGACATGCAATGTATGTTTATTTTGATGATATGTTTTTTTTTTTAATTTTTAAGCCTTTTTAATTTATTATTAGTTGTCATAAGATATAATGATGTTCGAAATTGAAACGAATATTTTTTTGAGTTATGATATTATGAATTTTATTCATTTCAAAATATATTACAGTGCAATGTCGTTAATTTTGATATTTATATTTTTAAAAAATAAAATCTTAAATGGTTAAATTTAAAAATAAAAGTCGGTGCTGGCCTATGTCGTAGCCATTCAGATGCCGCAGCTTTGGGTCCATGTCCGGTACTGCACTGAGCATTCTGTGTCTCTGCAGTGCCGCTACCTGTGGATTGCCTGTGCTTGGTGCCCACTGAAATAGTGGGAATGGGTGGGTTGTGACCTATGGCCCGTTGTTGTTGTTGCAAATATGATACTAGAGGTGTCAAACGGGCCGGCCCAGCACGGCACGGCCCGTTTTTCACGTGCCCAGCCGTGCTACCGTGCCGTGCCGGGCACGGCACGGTTTTTTAAATTCTGGCACGGCACGGCCCGTGGGCACGGCAAGGCCGTGCCGTGCCGTGCCGGCCCGCTCGGGCACGGGCGCACGGCAAGGCCGGGCAGGCGGGGCGGGTCGGGTCTGTTTGGACCCGACCCGCGGTCTTTTTACCGGGGGTGGGGCCCGGTTGGGTCACGAGTCACGACTCAGTGAGTCGCGACTCACGACGCAGGCACGCGTGCCGGTGTGCCGTGCCAAGGCACGGCACGACACGTGCTTTGTTCGCCCGGGCACGGCACGGGCCCGGGCACGTTTTTTGATCGTGCCGGGCCGGCCCAGGCACGGCCGAACCGTGCCGTGCCTCGTGCTGGGCCGGGCCGGCCCGACACGTTTGACACCTCTATATGATACATGTTCTTATTGCTGGGTTTGATACATTCATATGTATTCATACACTGGGCACTGACTGTCGGTGTTGTCCTATGCCGTAGCCATGCAGCAGCATTGAGAAAAATAATCATTAGTTTGATATATATCTTTAAAAAATAAGAGATATATTTATATATATTTTGAGTAGTTATTAACAAAAAGTATTCATATATAAGAAAGAGATATATATCTTTATGGTCCCATCCTTACTAGGCCCTCATATTTTTGAGTGTATCAGATCGAATAAATTCTTATTTAAGCCAGATTAACATGTAAGATAAGAAATTATTACAATTGATAAGTGATTAAATTGGAAATAAATAAGTAAAAGATGTTGCACACTCATATATAGAATGAGATCTTATTAATGAATAGAAAATATATAATTTACTTTTTTCAACATCAAATAATTTTTTTCTTAAAGTCTCAATCATATAAATAAATATCATTACAATTAAAAATAAAGTCAATTTAATTATTGGAAAATCATAGAGTAAGAATTGGGAAAGAACAAGATACAAGAAAATTGTAAAGATAAAAGATGAATACTCATATCTAATTACTTTTGATTATTTATTATTAACTATAATATTTTTTTTAGAATAGAAAAATATATAGTGAATATTATATGATTATCATTAATATTAATGTCAGCTCACATATCAATATTTTAAGAATTTATAGTAAATGTACGAGTGAATTAACTAGTGATACTTGAAAAAATAGAAAGATTTATTGTTCTCTTAGAGAGTGATTATTTTATTTCTTTCAAATAAGTATAAATATAATGGTGAATAAACTATTTGAGAATATCCGGATAAATCTGATAATCAGCTTGTGTATCAATATTATGTAAAGGTCTCATTCTCCTTCTTAGATATAATATTCTATGTTTGTCTCTGGTGTATTTCTTTTTCTTGTATATTAGATTGATATTTTTTTTTTATCTTTTTTGTGAGTCTACATATTATGCCACAAAACTGTGATTTTTCTAAATAAAAATAAAGTTTTACAAAATTAAGATTTTTTAAAACTCTTATTTTTTTTTTTTTAATTCTATTAAAATCTTGAAACTCAAATTTGGGTTTTAGCCCAAATCATCATTGTGCACCACCACTATGCACTTAGGGTTACTGCCCAAAAACCACCACGTACACCTATAGCTTCTTAGTTCTCAATCATTCGCGCTTCTATCACCACCACAACCACCACCATCACCACCACTACCATCTGTGACTTTTCTGCCACCATAATGTATGACTATTGTCCACTATGCATGATTTTAGTTACTCCACTCACACTTATTGTCAATAGTTTATAATTTTAGGATTTAGAGTTTATGATTTAAATAAATGCTAAAGTATAAATATTTTTTTTAATCTTATTTTGATATAATGTTAAAAAATATTAAAAATTTAAATGAAATTAATTCTATATAATTAATATTTCAAATATTTTTATATAATAGGTAAAAATAATTCGGGAAACCCATATTTTATATGTTCTTGTCAAAAATATAAGAAATAAGAAATAAAAAAAAAACTATAATAGTTAACAATGATTATTTTTTAAATATCACATCAATAGGGGTGAAATTTTTCACAATTATTATGTCTAAAAAACAATGTGATTTGAGGATACATTTTATATCTAGGGTCTTAATACATTTTATAATAGTGATTATCATTAACATGCATGGGACATCCTTATTGATATGCTTGTTTCATTGATCTAGTTCACACCAAGTTGGTTCGGGTCAATCAGTTATATTACTGTTGAACTTGAATGTTGATAAACATTTTAGTTTACCAAAATATTGTGCTATATGATTGGGTGCATGAACATATCTTTGGGTGCTTCAATTGAATTACTGGTGGAAAAATCAAGTGGATAGTGTTTTTTTCAGAATGGTCATGGATTGAACAAGGACAGAAAATTGGCGACCATGTTATCCCTCTGGCTAGGAACTTTGGTGGTGTTGGTGATGAGTCTGGTGTTCACAATATAGTACGTATCTTGTAATCCATAATTACATTTTTTGATATGTCATTCCCATTCTTAGCTTTATATATGGGGACATATTGTTAATGTTCACTCAGCTAGATTACTATGATGAATGCTAAAGCATTTTGTATCTCTTATTAGGCTGCACCTCAGTTTATAATTCAAACAGAAATGGCTCCAACCTATGAACTGAATGGAGGAACTGACGCAAATATCCCTTCGAAAACCAGTTTCCCATGTGATACCAACATTGAAGTGATTCGTAACAAGTACGTTACGACCAAACAACAAAACAGAAATGCTGATACAATTTCAGTAGAGAAGAATGTCACATCTACTCAAGTGGTGTTGCTTGACACGGACATATCTCCCTCGAGCTGCACCACCATAGGCCCATCCTCTGGTCTGGCACTGAAGTGGCAATCAATGAAGAATGGCTTCCAAAATTTGAAAGAGAACATAGGAAGCAGAAGATTTCTTCCTTTACGTGAAATTCAAGAGATAAGTCATGTGCCTCATGTTTCGTCTTCTGAGTCCCTTGATGAGATATTCCAGAGATTGAAACAAAAATCTGCCGACCATGAAAGCGATAATGATATTTATGATTGAAATGGAAATTGACCATGAAAGGGATCATGATGATTATTGTTCTGCGAATCAGAAACACAAGGAAAATCAATATTAACAAACAAACACACACGCACACACAAAAGTCAACCAATAATTTTGGTTGATTTCTGCTGGGTGTCGTGGTAGGAGGAAAATTCATGCAAATACACATGCATACTTACGTCCTAACAACTGGATGTTGACTTCTGATGAAAGTTCCAGGCGAGTGATCCAAATCGTTTCTTGAGTCAGCTCTCTTGTTTTAGCATCCCTGGCAATTCAGACTGTCGTGCAGTTTATTCGTGTAATTGACATTACTCATTTCATTATTTGACTGCACGAAGAATGCTTGCTTTCTTGGATGTTGGCTTGCGCAATCTTTCATTTTGTAATTTATCTGAGCAGTATACCTCTTACTCTAAAACCACTTGCTCTATGGAGTAGTATACCACTCACTCTAAAACCAGGAATTTTTTTTTTTTTTTTTTTAAGTTTTTACTGAATGATCATTTGCTTGCTGTGGCTTGCTAATTATGTTAAGAATTTGCTGTCCAAAACAGTTTTGCTTATTGGTCATTTTGCAGATAAAACAATCATGATTTTTCTTGAGATGAGATTATGGTATTGTTTTCGCAAATATGAAATGTATTTGGTTTTTTTAATGTATGTTATATATTTAGTTCATAAAAGTGTATTGGCAAAGTCCATTGAAATTATCTGAGCAGCTTATTTTCGTATATTAAATTTCATTCAAATTATTTTAAATTTATTGTTTGTTTAATATTTGCATAATGTCATTTATTAGGATTTATCATTGGAAAATTATTATTTTATATCAAAAAATATTATATAGTATCTATATTATTAAAATATCATTTATTAGTGAAAATGAGTCTGTTCAATGGTAATTTTATTTTATATTACTTGATATTAGCCATATTATCTAGGATGATGTAATGTCGCCAAATCATATCCAGATTCTAATATAATTTAAATATTATCTAACTTTTTCTAGTATAATTGAAAGGCAATCAAAAATCATGGAGTACAACCAAATACTATTTAATAAAATATTACCTAATATAATTAATTATGATTGAAATATATAATTGAAAAGATGTGAAAATCATTCAATATCATTATATTTTATTGAATGTTGATGATTATCATTGAACATCAACAAATTCAACGTTATCATTAAATTGCATTGAATTTCACTGATTGTCATTGAAATAGTATATAATATCATTCAATGTCACCAATCATTGTTTAATATATTGAAATAGTATATAATTTCACTGATTGCATTGAATTGCAATATCATTAAACAAAGGACCAACCACCACCCAATATATGTAGGGTTGGATTCATAAGAGAATCCAACCCTACATATGAATTGCAGATAGAAAGATAAGAATTATACCCTCTGACTATTACATATGACCTGAGGAAGGAAGAAAGTAAACTCAGTCCTTAAGTTTAAGCAGCTAATAATACAAATGAATATAAATCAACTGTTAACTAAGTATGTACACTTGACTCACCAAAAAATTGATTATTGCTAATCAATTATTCATTGACTGGTAGAGACGAGGTGTAGCATGGTTTGGTTAGCGCATCTATTTTGGGTACAGAGAGCCATAGGTTCGAATCCTATCGCCTTGATTAGATGTTCAATCAGCTAATACAAATGAATATAAATCAGCCGTTAACTAAGTATGTACACTTGACTCGCCAAAAAAATTGATCATTGCTAATCAATCATTCATTGATTGATAGAGACGAGGTGTAGCATAGTTTGGTCAGCGCATCTATTTTGGGTACAGAGGGCCATAGGTTCAAATCCTATCACCTTGATGTGATTTTCAATTAGCGAATACAAATGAATATAAATCGACCGTTAACTAAGTATGTACACTTGACTCACCAAAAAATTGTTCGTTACTAATCAATCATTCATTGACTGTTAGTCAAATAGGTATGGTGAACTTACCAGGATTCAACCAAACCATAACATATAAGGAGAAATGTTGTTCCGCTAACGAAACTTGAACAAGAAAAGAAAGACTAATAATAGATCAGCTTGGAGAGTTTTCTTTATCCGGCTAGAAATTTACTATGCTCTTTCCCTTGAATGTGGGACTGTTGCTGCCTGCCCTGTTTCCTATGCACCTACTTTTCATGCACAGACCCGAGACTCCCTTTAGGGTTCTAAAGTTGGGAAGTTCCCGTGGGGAAAAAGGTAGATAATTCTAATTGGAAATATTACATTGAACGCAACTAGGCATTCTATACATTAATACAGCTCCTTACCTTAAGCTGTTTCGCCCTTTTTTCAACACGCTGTGATAAAGGGAAAATATCTTTTTATACATACAATGCCAAAAGGAGACTACTACCCAAGGTTTTTTTCAGCCTAAAAGAAATTATAGTGGGTGACAAGAGATTAGAAATGTATTAAGTAGTATAGGATAGGGTTCAGGCTACTGGAAAATCTTCTTCATATTGAAATGAAAATAAAGAAAAAAGAGTGAAGCCTAGCACTGCTCCAGCTCCCACACTAGCTTCTACCCATATTTTAATTTTTTGCTCGTTGGTTTACTTTGACATTTATAATTTAATAAAGAGCCTCTCTTTCATTCCCAATCAACTAAGCACTCCGAAGGACTTTGCTTACGCGCTTCAATCCATATAGCTTTGTATCTTAGAAAGTAGAGTTGATGTCTACGATTCTGCATTGGTTAGATATGAGCATTCAACTCTTGTTGTCTTGACTTCTTGATAATTGTGTATTCAAATACCAATATCACACATACCCTGGAGCAAGTATTAAACCCTCACTCTGATAGTCTAAGCCTTTGTCAAGAGGGCGTTAAGCACCTCACTATACTGATAATGGCTTCTGCACCTAAACACCTTCTCTTAGGGCCCATGGAGCAGTAGGGGATGCCCAAAGCTAGCCTCATTCTCATATCTCTTTACTAAAGCTTAAGCTTCCTTGTTTCGCCTAGTTCAATTCCTCAAGATTCTAAAGAATCGTTTGACTTTGAATTTCAAAACCCATCACTTTGAAAGCAAGGAAGAAACGAGCTTTTCATCGTGAAAGAAGTCACTACTCGGGCAAGAGCATGGCTTGCTCTCTGGTAAGATGAAGGGTCTTCCCTAGTAGGAGAGATTAGTATTGGAAGGTGAAGATGAAGGAAGAACTGAAACATAGTAAAAATGGGGTAAAGAAATAAAAGAAATCTGTGGGAATAGCTAATGTAGCTCCTATCTCTTAAAAAGAAGATGATAGATAGGTCCACGAGTTGAGACAAAGAAGTTCTAACTAATCAAGTAGGAACCCACGAGAGTCAAAGGCACCGAAGAAAACAGGGATATGTGTTGTCACATTTGATCGAGAGCCGTATACCCAAACCAAAGGTCTCCGGGGGAAAACTAGAACAGGCTTACGGAGACAAGTCTTCAGTAATCAACTGAGCAAAAATTCTGTCATTTTATTTATTATTAATATAGGGTGTTAGCCTTAAATATCCTATAACAGTGTGGTCGACTAACCGGACCTTGGTGAGATAGCTTTCTTAATGGATGTCCTACTTACCATACTTTCTATCCCATGTGCTTCCTCAAATCTTGGAACTAGGGTTGCCCTATATTATATAGTCAAGCATATTCATAAACAAGCTAATTAAGGGAAGTGGAGGTTACTTGTAGATCAATTTGGCTGGAAGGAGAAGGGTGGCAAGAATTACATGTAATTCTTGCTAGTGTGCTCGTAGATTTTAAGAGCTCTACGATCTTAAGCAAGATATTCGTTTGTTAGGCGGTGTGATGTAGAAAACTCAATCAATTTATTTTGAAGAGTACAAAGTGGATATCGTGAAAAAATTGACCTTATCTTCGCTAACTCTTAGTTTTTTTTCGTACTAACTTTTACGAGTCTTGGACTTTTCATATCCATATCCCAAATCGGAACAAAGACACTTTTATTCGTCATGCTTACTATGGAGGTCATGCTGATATGTATCAGCCTTAAGGGGAAGATTTATACTATTACAATTGTATCCATTTATAATGAAAAGAGATCATGTGCCTAGAGGTCAGCCTGTTTGGGAGCTCCACTCATCACCCATATCACTCGAAAAATCAACCTTTTAATTCATTACAATAATGTAATTCCATATCTTTGATGTGATGATTTGGCAGGAGGAAAGAAGCAAGGCTTTGACAGATCCATTGAAGAATGATCGGGGTTAGAACTAGTCTAAAGCTTGTCAAAAGGCTTTTAACGAAGATGGTGATGGTGATTGAGCCGGTGCTGAACTGAGAAGCCCTTTTTGGTTGAAACTTTCACTTCTAGCAAATACCTTGGCAGACTGAGCACTTGACCAGTTGGTGATGCAATTGACAAGTGAACAACGAGTCTTGCTTGAAGTCTCAAGCTTGGTAGAAGCAAATGAGTTGGCTATGACAGAGTAGGCATGTTGTCGCTTACGACTTGGGATAGTATGGGACATTCCCTCATGATGGAATGACTACCTTATTTGTGTTGGCTACTCAAGGGAAGAGCGGGATACTTAGCGGAAAGGGTGGACAATGCCGAGCACGTTCAAACATTGTTCGTTAGTACCCTCATGGGGAGCAACCGAGTACAAGGGCGGTAGATGGGACATTGATCCAAAGGTCGAGCCTGACGTGATAGGGACAAATAAGCTCATTTACTTGAAAGATAGTTTAACCAGTTGAAATAACGCAGGGAGTTTCCCCGCCTATTTATTTGCATAGTTGAAAGTCAAATGAAAATGTAAGGTGACAAATGAAATCAACAAAATAGGAGAGGAGCTAGAAGCCTTAAGCACTAGGCCTGCCCGATTCTCTTTCCTCTCTGCAAATATGGGCGGGGGAGGGGAAGGATAAGAATTGGTACCACTTGCTCCGATTGTCAAGGAATAAAGTAGGCAGTGAAACTTTATCATAACACCTTTCACTGGTTGGTTGGGCATGGGCATGATGACAAAGCATTGGCAGAAAAGCACAAAGCAAAATATCTGCTTAGAAGTGAACATGAAACCTTCAATAAGAGAATATAAAAAGCAAATCATTCGGTTCATTCATGTCGGGAGCGGCTGATAGGAGTTATATGTAATTGTAACCATCTTACATTTTGCAATGCCAAGAAAATATAATCATAATTAATTTAGAACATTATCATATTGTGTTAAATTTTAATGAATTTTTTTTTCATCTAATTTTATTCTTATGATTTTATCTTACACCAAAAAAGAAGATTAGTCAATCAATTAGTTCATAATTCTTAGTAATTTGCATGACTTATATATCATGCATTAGTATAGTTGAAAACAAAATTTTATGCCAAAAATTATTTTATGAATCTCTTGGATCATCAAAACCCAATCAAAAGGATAGATGAAAAAGGAAATATGATACCTTTGCTTAATTGCAAATCATATCTGGTGCATGTATTTTTCTTTAGTGTTAATTTGCAGCAAACAAGGTTAATCTTCAGCAAACCAACACATCCTCAAACACTTAGGATATGTTTCTTTGCTGCAAATTTGTTAGTGAACTAAGGATTTAAAAATCCTTTATCATGATAATGTGCGTAGGATGTGATTGTTTTCTTTATTTAGAATTATCATTGTTTTAATAAGAACATCATACCTCAAATGGAGCATGTTTCATCGTCGGAGTCCTCTCTAATATCACCCTTGTCCCAGCCTTTCAATGAGGAAGAAGAAGATGCTATGGTGGAGTAGAATCATTCATACCACAATAATATAATAAAAATTAGAATATTAATCAACATGTGTCGCATCAATTTTTAATGAATATTTTAAAAAGTGATAAATTAAGTTTTTCATAATTTTAAAAGAATACTATATATATATATATATATAATCAAAATTAATTTAATATAAATTAATTCATTTGATTTAATAATAAAATAAAAAAAAAATAATTATTGTCAAATTAATTATTTCGATTACATACACATATATTCTAAATAAACAAACAAAATATTTCAAATATTTTTCAGATACTGGATAATACTACAGAAGGGACCTTTGTCTAAATAAGATATCGGCCTCATTGTAAATTATATTGCATAATAATTTTTTAATTATAATTCATACCACTATAGAATTATAATTGTATTATCTCACTTATTTATAATAATTTATATATTTCATTATTTAATACTTATTAAATTTCTCATATTAATATTACATATACTCATTAATTAAATTAAAGTATGAATAATCTAATACAATCAATCTCTAATTATTTCCCCAAGACTTTCTACTTAATTTATTTAAAATGTCCAATCAAAATTTACTTGTAGAGTTTGCTAATATCAAAACATATAAGCTTTCTCAATGAGTTATCATCAATCCAACTAATAGGATATGAATTTCATCAGTAATCAAAGTTTACCATATACTTGACAAAGTTATCTAATTTCTAGATTCTACCTCATTATTCTTAAATCTATTTCTAGATTTTATTCTTTAGGAATCAAAATGACTATTAATAAGTACAGATAAATATTAATTACTTCAAGAATAATAGTAATAATATTTATAATAACAATGATATATTTTATTTTATATGTCAATATAAAATAATCATACCATCGTGGTTCCATTCAATACACACAAGTATACTAATACTAAAAGTTAGAACTTCACTATTCTTTATAAACAAGATATACCTAATAAAATCTTATGTTATAATCTTATTGATAGATTATTCAGTTCTATCTAAATTGTGGACAATAAATTTATATTTTTCAATAATCGATGATTCAATCTTCTTTGCATAAGTTGAACTCTACATACCAAATTATTTACTATGCAGAATAACGGACGTACTTTTCCACAAATTTAGATAATTGCAAAATTATTTATTAAAACAAGAAAATAATAAAAACAAATTAGACTTAAAGTGATTCTTTTTCACATGTCTATCAAAAGTTTTAGCTAGAAGTCTTTGTAATAGGATTTGCCAAATTATTCACTGATGCAACTTTTGTCACTATCACATCTACTCTTTTTACAATACCTCTTATCAGATGATATATATGCTCGATGTGTTTTTCCTTCTTGTAAGTTTTAGGTTCTTTTGAGTTAGCAACTACTCTACCATTATCACAATAAAGTATAATAGGTAATTATACAGAAGGAATTATCACTAGATCTATTAGTGACACTCGTATCCACAAACTAGGAATTCATAGATACCACTGCTAAATATATTTTAGCTGCCAATAATTAAGGTTACCTTGATTATTCACTTCATTGAGATAAACTCGATACTACTTCTTCTAGTGTCTTGACTGCTCATAATGAAAATAATTTTCTTTTAATTTTTTTATTCCCACTTGTGAGTTAAGAACTATCAGTGGAACATGAGCATGTTTATGAAATTTTTTCTTCTTCTTCTTCTGATTTAGAAGAAGTCCTTTCAACCACACATACTCTAAATAGTTTTTTGATAATACTTTCTGTCAATACTAATTTCTTAAGTAATCATTCTAAAGTTCAATTAGGTTTATTCTTGTTATAGTTTAGGTAAAATTTTTTATAGGAATCTAATAGTGATTAAAGAATAATATCAATCCGAGAATCCACATCAATCTCATTTTTAAAGATCTCTAGTTTATTTAGAAGACCAGCCAAATTAAAAACATGATCCCTCACCGGGGTGTTTTTTGTCATCATTATATTCATTAGGTCCCTCATGGCTTTCTGTTTGGTAGAACGTGTCTGATTCACAAATATTTCTTTGAGATTAGTCATCATATCAGTGCTAATAGCCATGGACAGATTCTGATCTTAGAGTATCTTTGATATAGAAACCAAATTATAATATCTTGACATTTCATTAGATTTTACCTATTTCTCAAAAAGCTTGGCTTCCTCATTAGATGCCCCCTCACGAGGTTTATCTGAGCATAGATCTATGAGTACATATTTGTATTTCTCAGTAGTTAGAACAATTTCAATATTTCTTTTCTAATCTATATAATTAATCCTGTCAAGTTTATTTTCTTTGAGAATTATAGTAAGCTAGTTGAAAGATACTTTCTTTAAAATTACCGAAAATTTTACAATGAGCTTATTAGCTTTAATTTCATCACAAGAATTAGTTTCGTCCACCAATTCTTGAATAAATTTCTCATCAACCCAACACACCATGAATAGTATGTCTCGACGGGAGGACATCTATTATTCATTATTTGTTCAAATAGGTTAATTATTATTAATCATGTTATCTAGGCTGATGGCTATGCCAAATAAGATTAAACTGATGACTTATTTTTGGTCCTACAAATAATAATAGTGAGTCAAATATAGAAGATGCTATTATTCATAGCCATGTTTAAATCATCACATAATTATAAATTGAGTTTTTCTTAAATGAATTATTTAGAAGGAGAAGTGATTCATTTAAACAATCTACATAATTATCTAATTTTGATTTGCACTAAGTGTTCCAGTAAGTCAATTAGTTTGATAAGGAGAATATACCAAGAGCAACATGCTAACCAACTTACATAACATTCAAACCATTGATAGAGATCATGAGATTCATTCTAAATGAATTCCTTCACTCACTTTGATATTTAAAATAAAAAGTTTGTATTTTAAACAAAACATGTGGCTTTGTGAAATGTGTATATTCAAATATTATACTAACTTTCCATCTTTGGCAGATAGCTATCACACTAGTTATTATATATATATATATATATATATATGTGTGTGTGTGTGTGTGTGTGTGTGTGTGTGTGTGTGTGTGTGTGTATTCTTTCATTCCACATTATATATTTATATGTAACAACATATATATTTACATGTCACAAATATATATATTTACATGCCACAAGTGATGATGACTAAGCATCACATATATTTGAATGTTGAACACCATAGTTATATTAGTTTTAGGACACTTTGATTATATGAAGTTTAGGGCTTAGGTTAGTGCCCTACACTAGGTTGAATCTACCTAGTTTAAATTGTAATGTTTAGTGTAGTGTCCCGGAATAGAATAAAATAGGATCTGCCCTAGTTTTTGAAACTTTGTCCATGTACTCTATTGTTGTCAGTGTCTACTTTCATGAGCTGCACCATATGTAATATCACAAGTTACATCCACAACAAAATGTACCACTATAGGCCACACTAATGACTATAGATATCATTACTGACTACAAATAGTATCTCTTGCACTATCATTGGCCATGAAAATGTCCATAGTAATCAGCATCAACAACCAATATTTCCATTAGCATCACTGTTGGATGTGACAACCTCTTTAGTTACCATCATCAGCAACAAATATTTCTAACGACATCGATGTTGGTCATGCCAGCCTCCATAGTGAATGTTGCTGACAATGAATACCACAACCAGCATCGTTGTTGGCTTTGATAATCTCCACAGTGAATGTTGTCGACAACAAATACTATAATTGGCATCATCGTTGGCCATGTCTACCACCATGGGCACCATCATCAGCCACATCAACTACCATCAACAATTACATCAATCACCTTTGTTATTGAATATCAAGAAGTGTAAAATTACAACCTCATGTGAAAAAACACAAAAACAAGAGCAAATTACATCCCATAAATTAAAAAACATAACTATAATCCATAAACACAATCAATTTGTTTAACTTAGTCAACATATGTTAGAATGCCTTTGTTTAAATAATGCATCTACACATTCATCAAAACCTAACCCATCCTCTCACAAAATTTATTGTTATATCCCTCTAATATCATTGATGGAGAATCGAATTAAAAAAAATATTCAAATAAAGAATGCACATATGATAGGTTATTTTCATTTTGAGTAGAGTTCATATATATTTGTAACAAGAATGAAACATTTCAATGTCATTGACGCTGGTAGAGACTTCTCCCATATATTGTTTTTTTTTTTCACTTTTCCATGAGGAAGATGATACTACAATGTTTAGCATCATCTGAGCCATCATTTTAAATAATTATAAAAAGTATGAAATACTTTACACTTTAATGTGATGTTTCATAATTTCATTTTTAATATTTAAAAACTATTATTAAAGATTTTAATTATATATATATATATATATATATATATATATATATATATATATATATATATATATAATTTTATACGAATTAATTAATTTGATTTAATAATAAAATCAATAATTCGACTCTAATCAAATTAATTATTTTGATTATATACACATATGTACTTTAAATAAAAAATTGAAAAATAATTTTTATGACTCTGGATAAAGCTATGGAAGGAACCATGGCCTAAAAAAGATATTGGATTCCTAATATAAAATATTTTATATTATAATTTATATTAACTATAATTCATTCTACTATAAAATTATAATTACATTCACTCACTTATTTAAAATAATTTATGCTATTTGTTACTTAACACTTATTAAACTTTCCATGTTAAGATTATAGATTCCCATTAATTAAATTAAATCACTAATAATCCAATTCAATAAAACTCTAATTATTTTTTTGAAACTTTTCATTTAAGTTATTTGAAATGCTGCATCAAAATCTACTAGTAGATTTGAAAATATCAAAATAGTTTTAATAGGGCATCATCAATACTTGTAATAGGGCAAAAAGAAGAAGAAGAAGAAGAAGAAGAAGCTGGAATAATTATTTTTTTCAGTTAAACTGGCCCATAATCAAAAAAGATCTTGTTCCTACAATTGCTAGTTTTTTTGTAGGGGCGGACATTCCTAAGGCATGGGCAAACTCATTTATAGTGCTAATCCCTAAAAAAGAATCACCACAAAAATGTGAGGATTTTAGGCCTATAAGTTTATGTAATGCAATTTATAAGATTCTTGCTAAAATTATTCAAAACAGATTAAGCAATATTTTACCATTTATAATATCACAGGAGCAAACAAGGTTTGTCAAGAATAGACTAATGATTGAAAATATTAGATTAGCATCAGAAATGATGAAAGAAATAACATTTATAACGAGGGGAAGTAACTTAGTAGTTAAGCTAGATTTATCTAAGGCATTTGATATAGTGGAATGACATACACTTTGTTTCGTCATGAGGAAATTTGGTTTCTCTGAAACATGCATTGATTTAATATATAGATGTGTTTCAAGCGTTTGGGTCAGAATCATTGTAAATGGAAGGAAAGGTGAGGAATTCAAGCCAAGACGTAGCTTGAGACAAGGAGATCCATTATCACCCTTATTATTTGATATGTACTTAGAATTGTTAATTCTCAATTTAAATAAAAGAATGTCAGAGGGCAAAATAATCAACTTTAGACCGCCAATAAATCCTCCGAGAATAAGTTGTTTAGCATATGCAGATGATATTATTATCTTCTCAAATATGAATAAAAGTTCTATGAAGAACCTTATGGACCTACTAGAATTATTTGAGACGGAAATAGGTCAGGTTCTTAATAAAAACAAGAGTCAATTTATGATAGCGAAAAAATCTTCGGAAAAAGTGGTAAATAAAATTAAAAACATAACGGGTTTTAAACATAATAAAGATGCTTTAGTATACTTAGGTTGTCCGATATACGAGGGAAGACTGAGAGAAAAATATTTAACGCCCTTACAAGATAAAATGAGAAGAAAATAGCAGGTTGGAAAGTAGATCTATTAGGGTTTGGGGGGAGGATTACATTAATCTCCCATGTTTTACAAAGTACATTGGTACATATTATATCAGTCATACACCCACCTAAGAAATTCAAAAATAAACTAGAAATGGAAATGGCAAATTTTTTATTGGGTAAAAAAGACGGAAAGCAGAAAATTCACTGGAAAAAATGGGAAGATATTTGTTATCCAAAAGCAGAAGCAGGGTTAGGTATCATTAATTTACAGGACATGGCGACTGCCTGCGACTGTAAAGGATGGTGGAGGATAAAAGAAAATGATTCCCTTTGGGCAAAATACATGAGAGGAAAATATCTAGAACAAAAACACAATCGCTTTAAGCAGGAATCAAATAACTGGAAAGCATTGGAAAAACAAAAGGAAATAGTAGATGCTCACTCAATACTGAAAAAGTCGGGATGGAAATGGATCCTTAATCCACAAGGTAATTTTACGTTAAAGTCAGTAAAAGAATTGATTAGAAAGAAAAAACCCGTGCAATCATTATTTAAATGAGCCTGGAAAGCAGGTATTCCGCAAAAAATGTGCTCGCTGGCATGGAAAGTTCTGGTAAACGCATTGCATGTGGAGACTAATGTGAAAAGAAAAGGTATTAAAATGGCTTCCAGATGTGAATGTTGTTTTGCAGAAGAAGAATCAATGGATCATCTACTTTCAAGTGGAAGAAACGCTGCAGAAGTCTGGAGGGATTTAGGAGACCTGAAACATATAAGTAAAAAAGAGGATGGAATAATTGATAGAATTAAGAAATGGGAGAATGAAAACTCTAGCAGTCATATCAAAAATTGGCTTACCTAGAATCTACCTCATATAGTAATATGGTACCTATGGAAAGCTCGTAATAAGAGTAAATTCGAAGGCATAAGGATGAATTCAAATGAAATCATAAAAGATATAATTAAAAAAATTAGAGATATATTTAGTATAAACCCTATAAAAGTTGATAGTTTATGTTTAAATAAGGCAGTTGGGATGATCTAGGGTCTCACCATCATTAATACTAAGCAGGGATGGGTAAAGAGTATAAGTTGGAATAGGCCTCCTGAAGGTAAAATATCATTAAATACAGATGGTAGTTTCAATAGGGACACTGGTATAGCAGGTGGAGGGGGGGGGGGGGGGGGGGGGGGGGGGTAATAAGGGACTCAAATGGGATTGTTATAAAAGCATTCACATCGGCTACTGAAACAACCTCATCTCTCCACTCGAAGATCAAAGCTTTGAATATAGGATTAAATGTCGGTAAAAAGTTAGACTTAGAAAATATACAAATTCAAGTAGATTCTATGCTATTGGTAGATTTAGTAAGTAGAAAAATAACTCTCTGGAGGTATGAGGACGAAATGGAAATAATTTTGAACCTCATTAAAGAGCTTAATGCATCAATCTTACATATATATAGAGAAGCTAATACTTTGGCGGAAAACCTTACAAGATTAGGTTCGATAAGAGGAGAAAATGAATTCGATGAGGTTTCGATGCCAGAAAAACTAAAAGGAATAGCGAGATTAGATAGGATAGCCTTTCCTTATCTAAGAGTCAGGAAGGGTAGTATTAGCATAAAGAATAAAACATGACAATGATAAGTATACAAGTTGTTAATTGTTATGGTGCTATGGTAGCCTCCATGCAGGGGAATTTCTGTCTCTGCAGGTAACTAGGTAAGAACATTATGGAGGCTAAAGGAATAGGGTAAGGTAAGATATTGGTTGTTAGCATATTATTCTGTTATTTCTCTTTTCTTAGCAGCGAAGCGCCTCGTATATACATCCAGAAAATCCAGCAGCTACTGGAATTGTTGGAGTCCTAGTCATGGTTTTGTTATTGTTATGGTGCTATGGTAGCCTATGTGCAGGGGAATTTCTGTCTCTGCAGGTAAACATGTAAGAACATTATGGAGGCTAAAGGAATAGGGTAAGGTAAGATATTGGGTGTTAGCATATTATTATGTTATTTCTCTTTTCTTAGCAGTGAAGTATATGCATCCAGAAAATCCAGCAGCTGCTGGAATTGTTGGAGTCCTAGTCATGGTTTTGTTATGGTTTTAATGTTTAGGTTAAGTGGCTATGTGTGAATGTTGTGAAGAGTCATGCGTTAATTTACGGTAGTTTATAGATTAATTGGGTTTGTAAGTGTCTAGACTAGGAGGCTGGTCCAGCAGCTCTCTAAAGCTGAAGGATTCAGTTTATGAGGGTCTAAAGGGGCACCGATGTAAGCGGAAATGGAGATTAGATAAAGTGCAGAAAAATCACTTGAAGTAATTTGCTAGCTTTATCAAGCTGGATCAAAAGAGGTTAAAAGAGTAAAAGATAAATTCAAAGGCAAGAAGGAAGAGCAGCCATAAGGTAAACAAGATGAATGAATGAGTATGTAGATATGTTGCTTTCTTTTGCAGGAAATCAGTAATGTCAACAAAGAATAAGCATAAACCGGGAGTCTAGAAGGGTAGGAATTATGGAAACCCCACGAAGTAGCAGAAGCTCAAGTGGATTTCAAAGATCATATCAAGGAAGGTTAAAACTATATACAAGAAAGTTATAGCTAATCTCAAATAAGTGCATCCATTGCAAATTATTCTCAAGAATAGAGGATTAGTAATTTTTGAGTTTTTAATTTTAATGTTAAGGGTCAAGGTTGTAAGTGGGGAATGGGTAGATTTTAGTTTGTAAAAATGGTATTCCTACGCCAAAAGAGAGGGTTAATATTAATAAACTCCTTTTTAAAAGAAGAAGAAGAAGTAGTAGTAGTAGTAGAAGAAGAAGAAGAAGAAGAAGACGACGACGACGAAGACGACGAAGAAGAAGAAGACGAAGAAGACGAAGAAGAAGAAGAAGACGAAGAAGAAGAAGAAGACGAAGACGAAGAAGAAGAAGACGACGACGAAGAAGAAGAAAAAGAAGACGAAGAAGAAGAAGAAGAAGACAAAGAAGAAGAAGAAGAAGAAGAAGAAGAAGAAGACGAAGAAGAAGAAGAAGAAGAAGAAGAAGAAGACGAAGAAGAAGAAGAAGAAGAAGAAGACGACGAAGAAGACGAAGAAGAAGAAGAAGAAGAAGATGACGACGAAGAAGACGAAGAAGAAGAAGAAGAAGATGATGACGACGAAGAAGACGAAGAAGAAGAAGAAGAAGAAGATGACGACGAAGAAGACGAAGAAGAAGAAGAAGAAGAAGAAGAAGACGAAGAAGACGAAGAAGTAGAAGAAGAAGAAGACGACGAAGAAGAAGAAGAAGACGAAGAAGAAGAAGAAGAAGAAGAAGAAGAAGACGAAGAAGAAGAAGATGATGAAGAAGAAGAAGAAGAAGATGATGATGATGATGAAGAAGAAGAAGAAGACGAAGAAGAATAGAAGAAGAAGAAGACGAAGAAGATGATGATGATGATGATGATGATGAAGACAAAGAAGAAGAAGAAGAAGAAGAAGTAGAAGAAGAAGAAGACGAAGAAGAAGAAGAAGAAGAAGAAGAAGAAGACGACGACGAAGAAGAAGAAGAAGATAGTTTCAAAAAAAGCATCTAAAGCATGGAAATTGATGATAAAGCAAAAAGAGATAGTTGAAGCTCATTCTAGATTAAATCAAAGCGGTTGGAAATGGATGTTAACCGCAGAAGGAAATTTCACCCTTAAATCAGCAAAAAACATATTAAGGAAAAAGCACAGGCATAGGCCGATATTTAAAGTTTTTTGGAAATGTGATGCTCCACAGAAAATGAAAACACTAATGTGGAGAACACTCATAGAAGCCACACCAGTGGATTTTAATATACAGAGAAAAGGCATAAAGTTGGTCCCTAGATGTGAATGCTGTCACTCAGATATAGAAAGCATGGATCATCTTTTTCCGAATGGGAAAATAGCGGGGGAGATATGGAATCAGCTTGATAATACAAGGGGACAGCTAAACGATAAACTAGAGAATATATTGATAAACTGGAACAAGGAAAACCCTAAAAGCCAGATTCAAGTCTGGTTTAGGAACAATATTCCCTCAGTAATCATTTGGTGTATATGGAAAGCTAGGAATAAAAGTAGGTTTGAAGGAATACAAATTAATTCAGAAGAAATTCTGAAGGATATAAAGAGGGAAATCTCAATTATTTCTGCTTTAAAGCCTATTAAAACTGATAACATTAATATATCAAAAAATCTAAGAATTAAATGGGGGCTAAGTATTAGAAAAGAGGGATGGTTGGGTCTAAAAAGTGTTTATTGGATTAAACCACCAAACGAAACTTTTGCTCTTAACACAGACGGCAGCTTTAATAGGGATATGGGAATAGCGGGTGGAGGAGGAGTGATTAGGGATGCATAAGGCAAGATTATAAAAGCATTTAATCTGAAAAATAAGTCTAATTCAGCCTTACAGTCTGAAATACAAGCCTTGCTTAGGGGACTTCAGATTTGTAAAAGTCTAAATCACAAGAAGATACAAATTTAGGTGGATTCAAAGCTACTAGAGGGGCTTGCTTCAAAAAGACTACAAATGTGGAAATATGAGGTAGATACGAAAAATATAAGAGATTTAATGGAAGAGCTGGAGGCCACAATCTCACATATTTATAGGGAGGTTAACGCATTAGCAGACAAGCTGGCAAAAGAGGGTATGCATAGGGGCACAGAAGAATTTAATGGGAATGATATTCCCAACAAGTTCGTTGGAATGGCTAAGCTGGATAAAATGGCTTATCCATATGTTAGGATTTGTAGGAGTTCGGAGAGGCAATTGGGCACAGGTCAAAGGGGATAACAGAATATATATTGTTTGTGCTTTTTTGTTCTTATCCTACAGGAATACAGCTTGTATATCAGAAAAGAGACAGCAATGGAAAGAGATAGGCTGCCCGGGAAAGGTAATGCTTGTGATGTGCTGTGTAGATGTTTGTATTTTTTTTTGATTTGCAGGTGGCCACGGACAGATTTACGGATGAGAGAGGAAGCTGGAAAAGTTGTGAAGTGCTATTTGTAATTATGTTAGTTTATGTTTTAAAAGAATGTGTAGTTTGGGATGAAGGAAAGGTTTGTAATTTTTCTTTATATAAGGATCGGTAGAGGTAGGGGTTAAGTAGTTTTGTAGGTTATGCGCAAGTTAATACTAGGTCTGAAGCTTGCTTTAAAATTGAGTACGGAGAAGGCTAGGGAAGGGCAGCAGTATGGTAAGATATAAGGTAAGAGATAGCTGGTTTTCTGGGGTTTTTTGTTTTGTATTCGGTGCAGGTTATATGCTACTAAGGAGAAGGATTAAAGAGTTGCTGAAATGTGAGAAGGAAAAGGCTGTGAGCAGGAAGCATAAGGAAACAGAATAGAAGGGGAGAAGAAGAGCATATTGTGTCTTATTTTTCAGAAAAATGGAACAAATTAGCACCTAAAAGACTTGGGCAAAAAAGTAGAAAATGCCACAACAAATCAGCTTTATGGAAAGCTGATTTTTTAAAAAATCAAGAGATTATCTTTCATGTTGTGTGCATAGAATGGTAGAACTTATTGATTTTTTTTGAAATTTAAAAGGGTGTAAGGGGGCAAAGGGTAGTTTTATAGCTTGTAAAAATGATATTCCTCCGCCAAAAGAGAGGGTATAAGTTTTAATAAAATAAACCTAAAAAAGAAGAAGAAGAAGAAGAAGAAGAAGACAAAGAAGAAGAAGAAGAAAAAAAAAATGCGGTCTTTTTCTTTGAAAAATGCTCTCAACTTTCTAGAGAGAGAAACAAAATTTCTAGAGAGAGAAAGTGCAAATTTTGAGGGAGAAGAAGCAGATTTCAAGCTATTTTTTTAGGAAATGGATTACTTAGAGAATAAGAAATCCTTTTCTAATTTTTTTTAACAAAACCGCGTGCACAGTGTCATCTTCTTCGGACATTTGCGCAAATTTTATCGAGGATCCCTCGATTCTATTCTCGCCCGAAGACCTATAGAAGCTAACCGAGCCTCACAAATACTCTCTCGTTGGCAAATTCTCACATGGGCGTCCTCGAATGGAAGACATTCGTGCTTTTTTTTGATTCCTTGAAGCTTAAGATGCTTATTAAGATTGGTTTAATCGACGACAAACATGTACTGATACAATTGTTTTCCGAAGAAGATTTTCATAGAATTTGGTTGTGAAGCATCTGGTACATCATGGGTTATCCCATGAGAACCTTCAAATGGTCCGAGAGTTTCTCCACGAAGGAGGAATCGTCGGTAGCTCCGGTATGGTTCCTGTTTCCCTTGCTACCGATTCATTTTTTTGACAAATATGCTCTGTATCGTATTGCATGCTCTATTGGTTCTCCTCTTCTCTTTAATGATGCTACTTCTACACTATCCAGACTATGTGTAGCACGCATTTGCATTGAAACTGATTTACAGAAGACTATTCCTTCGCGAATTTGGATAGGAAGCACAAATGGAGGAGGTTTCTGGCAGCATGTTGTTCCAGAAAACCTGCCAAATTATTGCAATTGCTGTAAGAAAATGGGTCATGGTATTGATGTTTGTTTAGTTAAAAAAAAGAAGGGATGAAAACAAATAGATGATGGAGGAGAGACTTGCTGCTGGAAAGGGGGGGGGGGAGTTAGTGAGATATCAAATAAAACCACAACTCACACAATCTGTTCTTATTGAAGAACAGAAAAATGATGCAAATAAAATAAAGCTTATTGAATATAAGAAAATGAATACAGAAGAAGAGAGGGCAGTAGCTAACCTAGAAGATATAAGAAGGGCAGAAATGATAAAGAAAATAGCAGATTTAAACAGAAGAACAAGAGTTTATATGAAAAACAAAAAAAAATAAAAATAAAACATGGGCAATTCCTATAATTGATTATTCAGAGGAAGATTTAGAATTAAGAAGTTTAACTTCTCTTTACACTAATAGAGAGGAAGAAAATCAGAAAGTTAGAATGCAAAGAGATGATATTAACTTAGAAAAACTAAAATATAACATGGGTAACAAGGAGTGGGCCATTGAGGAGTTAAAAATAATGGCCATTCAAATGGGTAGAGAATGGAAAGGAGAAAGAGGAGGGGATTTGAGCTCTTTAAAAAAACCAAGGAATATGAAAAAATACTTAAATAAAACATACAAAACTAAGTGCACTACTAGAGCGCAAGCTAAGTCATTAAATAATGTATAATTACATCTACTGGAACATTAGGGGAATTGCTAATCTCTCCTCTAGAAATAGATTGAAAAAATTAATATATTTGCATAAGATTAATCTCATTGCTATAACTGAACCCATGGTAGATAGGGATCAAATAGGACATTACAAAAATACATTAGGCTTTAATCATGCATATGCTAACAATAACGGTAAAATCTGGGTAATGTGGAAAAGTAATTTAAATATAAAAATCATAAAAGATACAAATCAGTTAATAATTATTAGTTTAAGTCATAGTGTTAATGAAATTATCACGATAGTTTATGCCAAAAATAAAATTGAAGATAGAAAAGATTTATGGAAAGATATGGAGGAAATATCTTTAGAAAAAAAGCCTTGGATTATAGGAGGAGATTTCAACTCAGTTAGAAGTTTTAAAGAAAAGAAGGGAGGAAAAGTTCCAAATAAAAAAGCCATGTTTCATTTTAATGATATTGAAAACAAGACTAACTTAATAGAGGCTAAATTTTTGGGTTCTCTGTTTACATGGTGTAATAACTGGAAAAAGAAGGGTACAATCTGAGCTAGATTAGACAGAGTGTTATTTAATCTTTTATGGCTTGAGCATTTCAGTGCAACAAAAGTGAAACATTTGAATAAGACCTGTTCTAATCATAGCCCACTTTTAATTACCATTAATAACTCTAATTTCACAGGAGGTTCCTTTAGATTTCAAAACGCTTGGTGTTTGCATCATGGTTTTTTGAATATGGTAAAAGACTCCTGGAATAGAGAGGCACCAGGAAATTCTATTCAAATATTGAATCACAAACTCAGGAGGCTAAAAATAGACATGAAACAATGGAATAAGGAAGTATTTGGAAATATAAACAAAAATGTAAAAGAAGCTGAAGATTTAGTTTCTAAAAAAGAATTAGAATTTGAATCAGATCAAAATACTAACAATAGAAGAGCTTTAAGCAAAGCACAAGCAGAATCGAAACTTAAATTATTAATGGAAGAAGTATTTTGGAAACAAAAATCTAAATTAAAATGGTTAAAAGAAGGAGATAAGAACACAATTTTTTCAAAGAATAGCTAAGTTTAAACAACATAAACATATAATTAGTGGTATAAAAAATAATGAGGAAGCATGGGTGCATGATGATTTAGATATTCAAAATTATTTACAAAGTTTTTCAAAAAGCAATTAAGTGAAAAAAATAAGCTTAAAGGATATACATTATTACAAAAAATTGAAAATAAAATTACAGCTGAAGATAATAATATGTTAATTAATTTCCCTGATGAGGATGAAATTAAAACAATCATTTTTAGTATGAACAAGGATAGCACAGCAGGTCCTGATGGATGGAATGGTGGTTTTTTTCAGTTTTGTTGGGATATAATCAAAAAAGATATAGAAAAAGCCATAAATAGCATTTTTTGTGGAGCTGAAATAGGAAAAAAATGGGGTAGCTTTCATATTGTCCTTATTCCAAAAATAGAAAATCCACAAATAGGGGAGGACTTTAGACCTATCAGTTTATGTAACTCAATATATAAAATTTTAGCAAAAATCATGCAAAATAGACTTTCTCACCTGCTACCTAAAATTATTTCAATAGAACAATCAGATTTCATGAAAAATAGATTGATAATGGAAAATATAAGTTTAGCTAAAGAATTGTGTAGAGAAATAGGAGCAAAAAAAAGAGGGCATAATGTAATAATAAAACTAGATCTATCCAAAGCTTTTGATAGAGTCAAATGGAACATTCTTTGTTTCATCATGACAAAAATGAGATTCTTGGAAACATGGATAGATCTAGCTTACAGATGCATCTCTAATACTTGGGTTAGGATTATTACGAATGGAAAAGTAGGAGAAGAAATTAAACCAATCAGAGGCCTAAGACAAGGAGACCCTCTTTCACCAGCTTTATTCAATATATATCTAGAACTTCTAATAGTTAATCTTAATGACAAGATGGTAAACGGTTCGATAGCTACATTCAGGCAGCCAAACAACACTCCACTAGTGAGTTGCCTAGCATATGCAGATGATGTGATGATCTTCATTAATGGAGGGTATAGATCTTTACAAAATCTGATGAACTTGTTAATTTGTTTAGAAGTTGAAACAAGTCAAAAACTTAATAAAAGAAAATGCCAATACATGATATCATATAAAGCTCCTATCGCATTAGCTCATAGGATTAAAAAAGTCACTAGTTTTTCTCAAAAAAAAGGGGAAATGATATATCTAGGATGTCCAGTATATGAAGGCAAACTTAAGGCCGAGCATTTGGATTTTTTAATAGATAAATTAAAAAAGAAAATTGCGGGATGGAAGGAAGAATTTTTGAGTATGGGGGGAAGAATAACATTAATAAAACATGTCTTAGAAAGCTCATTAATGCATAATATCATGATTATGAAATTACCAAGTAAAATAATTAAAAAGATTGAAAAGGAATTCGCTAATTTCTTATGGGGGAAAAAAGAGGGAAAACATAAATTGCATTGGAAAAAATGGAATGATTTATGTTTCCCTGTTCAAGAATCTGGATTGGGATTCATCGATCTCTCAGATTTAGCTAAATCATGGGCTAGCAAGAGATGGTGGAGATTGAAAGAAAATAATAGTTTATGGGCAAAATTTATGCATGCAAAGTAGTGTTTAAAAGATGAAATTCATAAAGAGAAAAATAAAAGTAAGAGTTCGCAGGTTTGGGTTCAAATGCTTAAACAAAGAGATCTAGTGGAGAATTATTCTAAACTCACTAAAAAATGATGGAAATAGACATAAACATCAGAAGGAACATTTTCACTTAAATCTGTCAAGAACGTAATAAGAAAAAGGCAAGTAGAGCAAAATTTATTTAAATGGGCTTGGGAAAATGAAACTCCTCAAAAAATTAAAACTTTCATGTGGAAAGTTATATTTAATATTGTTCCATTAGATAATAACTTAATAAAGAAAGATATTTAGTTAGTCTCAAGATGCGAATGCGGTACTAACGAAATAGAAATGCTGGATCATCTCTTCTCAAATGGAAAAGTAGTAGCAGAAATATGGAGAAAACTAGGAATAGAGTTGAATATAAAATATGAACAGCACACAATAAAAGCTAGACTTCAAAAATGGAGTAAAATAAAAGTTTTAAATCCTGCACAGAAATGGATTAAATGTAATGTTCCTCTAATAGTCATCTGGTGCATCTGGAAGGCTATAAATAAAAGTAGATTTGAAGGATCTTGTATGAAGCTAAATGATATCTGGAAGGAGATAAAGGAAGAGACTAGAAAAACTTCGGAGATTAATCCATTAAAGAATCAGGGCAAGAGCCTAGATAAAGATATTATGACTTTTTGGAATCTAAAATAAAAGCTACCAAAACATTTTAAAATAATAGAATTAAAATGGGAAAAACATCCAAAAGAAAGAATGGCTTTAAATACCGATGGCAGCTTTGACAGAGACATTAGAGCAGCAGGAGGGGGGTTTGATAAGGAACTCTGAAGGTGAGCTAATTTTAGCTTTCACAAGGAAGTTTCATGCTTCATCGGCGCTACATGCTGAGATATTAGCCTTAAGAGAAGGGATTAGATTGTGTAAAAAATCTGATATTAAAAACATAGACATCCAAATAGATTCAAAAATCTTAGTCAATTTAATTAATAAACAAGTATCATTATGGAAATATGAGGAGGAAATTGAGGAGATTCTGCATATATTAAAAAATTCAGATTATACTATAAATCATATATATAGAGAAGTTAACACATTAGCAGGTGGATTAGCCAAGGAAGGTAGAAAAAGAGGAGATCAAGAGTTTAATGAGGGCACGATACCAAAAAAATATGTAGGAATAATAAAATTGGACCGCAAAGAACTACCTTATTTTAGAAGGTTCACAGAATAACACTTGTATATCTCTTCTTTTTTTTTTTGGTTTCGAGTTATTAATATATGCAGTTAAGAGGCTCGTATCTTAAAAATCTCCCTGGTCCTGAAGGGTGATTAATCGAAACTGAGGTGAATAATTAAAAGGATAAACGGGTAAAAAATCTAAGTTTCAGTATGTTGTTTTGTGCTGTTTTGCTTATTTATTTTACAAGTATTGAAGCTTGACATTCAATTTAAAAATGGGCTGATTTCAATTAAGCTGGACATACAGCACAAGCATGAATCTGCTTGTTGGAAATTTTGTACTTGCTGTTATTTATTTCAAAATTTCTGGTTTGAGATGGTTCTGGAAGTCTGTGTCAGTGTTAGATATTTGGTGGTTTGTTTTTAGGCTTGCTGTAATTTAAGCTTGGTGGTCTGTTTTTTAGGTGTTTGGTGGACTATTTGTGTTAATTGCTAGAAGTCTGTATTAATTTAGAAGAGTCTTAGTTTGTTAGTCAATGTTTGCATCATTTCAAATGGGAGATAAGCAAAGGGAAGAGTTGGGATTGCTGCTAAGACATCTCAAGAGGAAGCACACTACAAAGAGCAAGAGATATTCTCTTCGTTGCATTGGAAAAAAGGAAGGTAAGTTATGGATTCTCTATTCGAAAGAATTTGATACTTTGTTCATGCAGGATAACAGTAAATTTCACAAGTGGAAACTTTTAAAGAAATGAAAAATGGGACTAGTCATACTCAAATGATAAAGAATGAGCATGGACAAGAGACTCGAGAGGTAGATGCTGGGTTGTTGAATCTGGATTGCTGAAGCTTCGAGGGAGCAGGCTGGTCGGAGCTGAAAAAGTAAGACAATTCACAAAGTTTTAAAGCTTCAAATATAGCACGGGAAAGATTTATACAAAGATCTATAGGGGGAGCATCTTTCATAGCAAGATCTATATAGAAAACAGAGACGTCGCACTTAATTAATGAAACACAAATAAAAAAAAATCATCATATCATTGATTATAAAGTTAGGAAAGATTATGAGTTAATTAAATTATGGATTGTTACATTTTTCAAGCTTTATGAATCGGGTGTAAAAGGGAAATGGGTAGATGTAGTTTATACAAATGGTATTCCTCCACCAAAAGAGAGGGTTCTAATTTAATAAACAAAATCTTTAAAAAGAAGAAGAAAAAAAAACGCTCTCAACTTCTAGAGAGAGAAAATTTCATTTTCTAGAGAGAGAGAAAATGCCATTTGAGCTCAAATCTAGCTCCTTTGAAGTGAAAAATGGTGGGAAATGACTTATTATTAAAAAAATAAGTCATTTGCCTTGATAACAAAGGAGCCCGTGCCTCCTTCTCGCTCGTTCGGAACAAAAAACGAGAACCCCTTTATCGTTTTTTCAACCGATGAGTTACAGAAGCTTAAGGAGCCTTATCAATACATGCTTATTGGAAAATTCTCCCATGGCAGGCCTCGCCCGAGCGACATACATCTATTCTTCTCCTCTCTGAAGCTCACGGGAAGGGTGAAACTTGCCGACTGCGATGCGAAACACATGTTTATGCAGTTTTTTACAGTGGATGATTATTATCGTTTATGGCATCGTGGTGTATGGCAAGTTAATGGTTTTCTCATGCGAGTGCTGAAATGGACGAAGGACTTCAGTCCTAAGTTGGAGGCGCCTCTTGCTTCGGTATGGTTCTCTTTGCCGAACCTCCCTATATATTTGTTTAATCCGAATTCTCTACATGCTATAACCTCCTATTTGGGCAAGCCATTGCTTCGGGATGAAGCTACAGTGGCAATAACTCAGCCAAGCAAGGCCCGAGTATGTGTAGAATGTAACCTCCTCACTCCACTGCCGAAAGAAATCTGGATAGGAGAGGGAGATAATGGGCAGAATAATGGCTTTTGGCAAAATGCCATACCCGAAAACATGCCCTCTTATTGTCTATACTGTAACAGACTTGGGCATGATAAATTTGAATGTAAAATAGGAAGAGAGCCGCTAGGAAAAGTCCATGGGAGAGAAGCTATAAGAAGGAAAGTAGAAACATGGATAAGGAGGGAGGAAGTGGTCCCGAAACCTCTAGTTTTAGGGGAAGAAGAAGAGGAGATTAGGAGAGAGAATGGGAGCTTAGAAATGGAGGGAGATAGAAATAATAGGGTATTAAGTATAGAGGGAAGTAATGAAGAAAGAAAGGAAGAGAGATGAGAGGTAGTGAAAGCTAGAAGAAAAAGAGTTAGGAAAAATAAACATAAAAGGGTGTTAAAGGAAAAAATAGAAGATTATAGCTGGATAGAGGAAGATCTCCTGAACTTTCTGGATGAAGCTTCGGAGGTATTTAGTTGCCCTCAATTAGGTATAGCAGAGGTTAAGGAAGAGAGTTATTTAGGAGAAGTGAAGGATCCTTTATAAATGTATGATAAAATTGGTGAAAAATTAACTAGGTTTCAATCTATGGAAACCATAAAAAGAATGGCCATGCAACTTGGTAAGCAAGATAAATATAATGTTTTATCTCCATCAATTCCTCCCAAGAGTGCGAGAAATATGATGAAATATTTAGATAAAACATATGAATCTAAATGCACAAATAGATTACAATCCAAATTAGGTTTTAATGGATAGATACATATATTGGAATATTAGAGGGGTGGCAAATAACCCTTCGATAAATAGACTTAAAAATTTGATTAAAACATATAAAATTACTTTAGTAGTTATTGTAGAACCTATGACACAACATGATCAGATAATTAAATATAGTCGGATATTAGGGTTTAATAATTCATTTGCTAATTTAAATAGTAAACTCTGGTTAATGTGGCATAATAATCTGGACATTGAAATATTAAAAAACACAGAACAAATAATACACTTTAAAATGAAAAAAAATACAGAAGATATAATATCGGTTGTATATGCTAAAAATGATAAAAAATCTAGGTTGGTCTTATGGGAGGAAATGCAAGAAATAGCTTCTAAAAACACTCCTTGGATAATAGGAGGAGATTTTAATGTAATTAGAAGTTCTTTAGAAAAGAAGGGAGGAAAAACACCGAACACAATAGCGATGTCTCAATTTAATGAGGCGATCTCTAAATCCAGTTTGATGGAAATAGCTTACACAGGTTCAAATTACACCTGGTGTAACAACTGGGGTAACAGAAGGGCAATCTGGGCCAGACTGGATAGGATAATGTGTAATGCTAAGTGGGTAGCCACTCATGGGTCTACAACACTTAAGCATTTAAGTAGAACCTGTTCAGATCACTCTCCACTCCTCATAACAATTCACAATAATAAAAAGAGCTCAGGAAGCTTTAAATTCCAAAATATGTGGGGAAATCATGTAGAATTTGAAAAATTGGTGAAAGAATCTTGGTTAGAACCAGCACATGGTAAACTGATGCAGGTGCTAATGACCAAGTTAAATAGACTTAAAAAATATTTAAAATCATGGAATAAGGAAGTTTTTGGGAATATAAATCTGAAAATAAAACAAGCAGAAGAGCAGGTAGAAAAATTAGAAATTGAATATGATAATAAAAATGATGATAAGATTAGGCAAGAATTAAATAAGGCTAAAGCTGAATTGAGTTTAAAATTACACATGGAGGAGGTATACTGGAAACAGCGAGCAAAAATTAAATGGTTAAAGGAAGGCGATAGAAACACTATATTTTTTCATAATATGAGTAAAATAAAACTCTAAAAAATAGAATTAAAGCTTTAAAAAACACGAAAGGTATATGGATAGAAGAAGACAAGCAAAGTGGTATTCTCTTTGAGGATTTTTTTAAATCACACTTGTGTGGTCACACACCTCACGAAGGTAACTCTTTAATACAGGAGATTAGGGCTTCAATTACACAAGATCAGAATCAAATGATGGAAAACATACCAGAGGAAGAAGAGGTGAAAAATGCAGTTTTTAGCCTTGATAAAGATAGTGCACCGGCCCAGACGACTGGAATAACTATTTTTATCAGCTAAATTGTCCCATTATTAAACAGGACCTAGTTTTAGCAATTGCCAGTTTTTTCGCCGGAGCAGATATCCCTAAAGCTTGGGCAAATACATACATAGTTCTTATTCCTAAAAAAGATGCCCCACAGATATGTGAGGATTTCAGGCCAATAAGCTTGTGTAATGCGATTTATAAGATTTTAGCCAAAATAATACAGAACAGGCTAAGTAATATATTGCCATTAATAATTTCACAAGAACAAACAGGTTTCGTTAAAAATAGACTAATGATTGAAAATATAAGGTTAGCTTCAAAAATGATGGACATTTCAGCTAAAGCAAGAGAGCATAATCTAGCAATTAAGCTGGATTTGTCCAAAGCATTTGATATGGTCGAATGAGATACACTTTGCTTTGTGTTGAGAAAATATGGTTTTTCGGAATTATGCATAGATTTAATTTATAGATGTGTTTCAAATGTTTAGGTTAGAATTATTATAAATGGAAATATAGGTGAAGAATTCAAACCAAAAAGAAGCCTAAGGCAGGGAGACCCATTATCTCCCTTACTATTTGATATATATCTTGAATTGCTTATTCTTAACTTAAATAAAAGAATGTCGGAAGGGAAAAGTTTATCTTTTAGACAACCTAAGAACACCCCGAGAATAGGTTGTTTGGCCTATGCTGCTGATCTAATAATTTTTACAAATGCAAGTAAAGTATCTATAATGAATCTTATAGAATTATTACAATTATTTGAATTAGAAACAGGTCAGGTTGTAAATAAAAAGAAGTGCCAGTTTATACTGGGAAAAAAAGCTTCGGAGAAAGATATAAATAAAATTAAAAATATAACTGGTTTCACCCAAAATAAGGGAGCTTTAATTTATTTAGGCTGCCCAATATTCGAAGGAAAATTGAGAGAGGAATATTTAGCACCACTGCAAGAAAAAATGAGGAAAAAAATAGCAGGCTGGAAAGAGGACTTATTAGGATTTGGGGGATGGATCACATTAATTTCGCACGTGCTACAAAGCACGCTGGTTCATATCCTATCTTAATACATCCTCCGAAGAAATTCACAAATAAATTAGAAACAGAAATGACAAATTTCTTATGGGGCAAAAAAGATGGGAAGAATAAAATTCACTGGAAAAATTGGGCTGATATTTGTTATCCAAAAGCAGAAGCAGTACTAGGTATAATTTCTTTACAAGATATGGCCACCACATGGGACTGCAAAGGATGATGGAGGCTGAAGGAGAATGATGGCCTTTGGGCAAAATATATGAAGGCACGATATTTAGATAAAAAGCGGCCTAAGAAAGTTTCAAACAATTGGAAAGCTTTGGAAAAATAGAGGGAGAAAGTAGAATTTTATTCTATATTAAAAAAGAACGGCTGGAAATGGATCCTAACACCACAAGGTAATTTTACACTTAAATCAGTAAAGGAATTGATTAGGAAAAAAAAAAGCTCATTCAATCTGTATCTAAATGGGTCTGGAAGGCAGGAATTCCACAGAAAATGTGCTCGCTAGCATGGAAAGTAATAGCAAATGCTATACCTGTGGATACCAATGTTCAAAGAAAGGGCATTAAAATGGTGTCTAGATGTGAATGCTACTTTGAGGAAGAAGAATCAATGGATCACCTATTTTCTATAGGTAAAATTGCCATGCAAGTCTGGAAGAAATTTGATGAAACAAAGCAAATCGTTAATGGAGAAGACGGTTTAATAGAACGAATTAAAAAATGGGAGAAAGTAACTTCTACTAATCCTACTAGAATTTGGCTTAATATGTATTTACCACATGTAATAATATGGTGTCCTTGGAAGGCTCGAAATAGGAGTAGATTTGAAGGAAAGAAAATGGACTCAAATGAAATATCACAAGAAATTAGGCAGGAAGTAAGTAACTTATCAAAATTTAATCCTGTAATTGTAAATAAAATCGACAGAGAAAAGAAAGCGGAAAGGGAATGGATCCTTAATATAATAATAAGTAAACAATATTGGGCGAAAAGTATCTCTTGGCACAGACCTTCGGAAGGAAAACTCTCCCTAAATACGGATGGAAGCTTTAATAGGGACACAAGAATAACAGAGGGAGGTGGGTTAATAAGAGATCCTAGAGGAGTAGTAATGAAAGCTTTCACCACAGTTAGTGTAGCAGCCTCGGCTTTACAATCATAAATTAGGGCATTAAATATAGGTTTAAGTGTTTGCAAAAAATTAGACTATAAGAATATTCAAATACAGGTAGATTCAATGTTATTAGTTAATTTAGTAACAAAGAAAATATCTCTTTGGAAATACGAAGAGGAGTTAGAAATTATATTGAATTTCATAAAAGAACTGAATGCATCAATATTACATATATATAGGGAGCTAAATAGCCCGGCGAACAATCTTGCCAGGATAGGATCGCAAAAAGGAGAAGCAGAATATGATGAGGATACTTTGCCGGCAAAAATAAAAGGTCTAGTGGAACTAGGCAAGAATCCTTTTCCCTATGTAAGAGTTAGAAAGGGTAGAAAGTGAGTGGTAGTTAAAATAGAAATTAGATTATATAGGCAAAATAGAAGAAGAAAGGTAAATTTTAAAGAATGAGGTTCTCTTGGGAAATATGGTATATGTATTTGTTTTCTTAGCAGCGCAGCCCACTCAAAGCTTTAAAGGAATCATTGGAAGGCAAGGGTTGTTGGTTCATGCATTCTAAACCTCTTTTATTGTATGTCTATGTTTATTGTATGTTTAAATGTAATGTTTATGTTTATGGGAACAATGTTGCAAGGTCATGTGTTAATTAATTAGGTTATTAGAACATTAGATAGTTGGGTATAGATTAGGTCTTGCTGCCATTTAAAGAAAAAAAATCCAGAATTGCCAAGGTTCATACACGCTTATGAGACAGCGAAAGGAAGCGGTTATGGGGGATAAAGTGGAACATAAAGGTGATGGGATGCAGCAATGAACTCCAGATATAAAGGAGAGATATACCCTATGCTGGAATTTGTTTTTGGATGCAGGAATAGTAGATAGATTAATTAAAAAAGGGAGGAACATGAGAAGGCAATCTTACACTCTTATATGGTAAAGAACATACGGATCAAGCCTCTTGGACACATTACTAGAACAAGCAAAGGCTGGAAAATTCTCCATTAAGAGAAACAAAGGAAGGAACATCAAGACCGAAGGAAGATACAATTATCTAATTCACAATCAAGTGTTCGTATATATAAGATTCCATTAGATTTGAATTTTATTTATGTTAAGTTAGTTAGGATTGAGTAAAGGGTGTAAGGGGATTAAAGGGTAGATGCTAGTTGGTAAAAATGATATTCCTCCGCCAAAAGAGAGGGCTATAATTAATAAACACCTTTAAAAAAGAAGAATAAGAAGAATAAAAAAAATGCTCTCAACTTTCTAGAGAGAGAAATTTTTTCTAGAGAGAGAAACTACAATTTTGTGGAGGAAGAAGCAAATTTTAAGCTGTCTTTGATGGATATGGATTTCTTAGTTAATAAGAAGTCATTTTCGGATTTTTTAAAGAAGACCGCACCTCCTTCGTCTACCTCGGACACGCAAGAAAAAAAAATATCGAAGAACCCTCGATATTTTTTTCTGCCGAGGACATCCGAATGCTCTCTGAATCTCATAAACATACACTTGTGGGAAAATTCTCGCACGGTAGACCTCTTATCGATGATGTTCGTTCCTTCTTTGAAGCATTAAAGCTCAAAGGATTGATCAAAATCGGGCTTATAGATGATAAACACGTGATGTTACAACTATATTCCGAAGAGGACTTCCATCGTTTATGGTTGAAAGGCGTCTGATATGTCATGGGTTATCCCATGAGAACATTTTAGTGGACACCTAACTTCACGACGAAGGAAGAATCCTCCTTGGCTCCGGTATGGTTGCTGTTTCCAATGCTTCTGATTCATCTATTTGATAAGTATGCTTTATATCGAATTGCTTGTGTGCTTGGCTCTCCTCTTCTACTTGATGGTGATACTACAACACTCTCCAGACCGAGTGTTGCTCATGTTTGTGTTGAGGTAGACTTACAGAAGCCTTTACCTAATAGCATTTGGATTGGAAGTATAGATGGAGGTGGATTTTGGCAACAAATTATTCCAGAATACCTCCCTCCATTCTGCTCTTGCTGCAAAAAGATGGGTCACGATATAGAGGTTTGCTTGGTGAATAAAAAAAGAATAGATGATAAACTAAAACAAGAGGAAAGAAAAATGACAGTAGGTAGAAGAGGAGAAATGATTAGATATCAAAAAAAAACTACAACATACACACACTGCACAACTATAAAAAAAGAATATTGAAGCTGAGGAACTAAAACTAATTGAATATAACAAACAGAACATTGAAGATGAAAGGGCAGAATTAGAAGAAGTTAAGAGGAGGGAGTTGATTAAAAAAATTTCAGAACTAAATAAAAGAACTAGAATTCAAATGAAAACTAAATCCCAAAAAAATAAGAGTCGGGTTGTCCTTGCTGAAGAGGATTCGGAGGAAGAAATTGAAATAAAAAGCTTGATTTCCCTCTATACAGATGGGGAAGACAATGAGCCGAAGGATAGAACAACTAAAGATGATATAAATATATAAAATTCTAAAACAAAACAAAAAATGGGTAATAAGGATTGAGCAATTGAAGAGCTAAAAATAATGGCGATTCAAGTAAGCATGGAATGGAAAGAGGAGAAAAGAGGAGAACTAAGTTCAATTAGAAAATCAAGGAACATGAAAAAACACTTAAATAAAATATATGAGACCAAATGCACTACTAGAGCACAAGCCATGTCCATAAAGAATGTATAATTACATTTATTGGAATATAAGGGGAATTGCAAATGCCCCTTCAAGAAATCGATTAAAAAAACTAATATACATGCATAAAATTAGCCTCGTTTTAATTGCTGAACCGATGGTGGAAAAAACTCAGCTAGAACACTATAAAATAAATTTAGGATTTAATCATGGTTATACTAATAATAACGGTAAAATCTAGATAATGTGGAAAAATAATTTAGACATAAAAATATTAAAAGATACTAATCAAATAATAAACCTGAGTCTAAGTCAAAATGAAAACGAAATAATAACAATAGTTTATGCCAAAAATAAAAAGAGGAGAGGAAAGAATTATGGGAGGAAATGAGGAAAATTTCCATGGAAGATAAGGCCTGGATAATATGTGGAGACTTTAATACGATTAGAAATTTTAATGAAAAAAAGGGTGGTAGAACACCAAATAAGAGAGGGATGGATCACTTTAATGATATAATAAATAAAACTAATCTAATAGAAGCTAAATTTAATGGCTCACCTTTCACATGGTGCAATAACTAGAAAAAGAAGGGCATAATATGGGCGAGATTAGAAAGGGTCTTATTTAACCTTAAATGGTTAGAATAATTTGGTTCTACAAATGTGAGACATTTAAATAGAACCTGCTCTGATCAAAGTCCTTTATTGATTACTATTAAAAAATCAACTTTCATAGGAGGTTCCTTTAGATTTCAAAATTCTTGGTGTCTACATCATGAATTCTTGAATAAGATAAAGGACTCATGGAATATTGAAGTTACAGGAAACCCGATTCAAATTTTAAATAACAAATTGAGTAGATTAAAGGCCTGAATTAAAAAAATGGAATAAAGAAATATTTGGAAATATAATTAAAAATATAAAAGAGGCAGGAGAGTTAGTACTAAAAAGTGAAATAGAATTTGAAATAGATCAAAGCATAAACAATAGAAGAGCTCTTAGTAAGGCACAAGCAGAATTAAAATTAAAGCTCTTAATGGAGGAAGTATTCTGGAAACAAAAAGCGAAAATTAAATGGCTGAAAGAAGGAGATAAAAACACAAAGTTTTTTTCAAAAAGCAACTAAACTAAAATATCAAAAACATAGAATTAGGGGTATAAAAAACAATGAGAAAATATGGCTAGAAAAGGACATAGATATACAAAATTACTTTACAAAATTTTTTGAAAATCATTTAGGTGGAATAAGTGAGCTAAAAGGAAACATACTTATACAAAATATAGAGAATAAAATTACTCCAGATGATAACAATATGCTAACAAAATTCCCTGAAGAAGGAGAAATTAGAACTGCAATTTTTTCTATGAACAAAGATAGTGCAGCTGGTCCAGATGGTTGGAACAATTGCTTCTTTCGGGTTTGCTGCGATATAATAAAAAAAGATTTAGAAAAAGCCATAAATAGCATATTCTGTGGAGCAGAAATAGGAAAAAATTGGGGTAGTTTTAATATTATTCTCATTTCTAAAATAGAAAATCCACAGAAATGGGAGGACTTTAGGCCGATTAGTCTTTGTAATTCAATATATAAAATTTTAGCCAAAATTCTGCAAAATAGATTAGCCTCGCTATTACCTAAAATTATTTCTGAAGAACAAACTGGTTTTATGAAAAATAGATTGATTATGGATAATATCTGCTTGGCAAAAGAAATGTGTAGAGAAATAGGCACTAAAGCAAGAGGTAATAATGTATTAATTAAGTTAGATCTTTCCAAAGCATTTGATAGAGTTGAATGGAGTATTCTTTGTTCAACGATGAGAAAAATGGGTTTCTCTGAAACATGGATAGATCTGATTTACAGGTGTATATCAAACACATGGGCAAGAATTATAACAAATGGGAAAGTAGGAAAGGAAATAAAGCCAGTTAGAGGTTTAAGACAAGGTGATCCGCTCTCGCCATCACTATTTAACATTTATCTGGAACTCTTGATAGTTAATCTTACAAATAAAATGAAAAATGGCATGATAGGCACATTTAGACAACCGAAGAACACCACACTTGTAAGTTGTTTGGCATATGGAGATGATGTAATGATATTCACTAATGGATGTGGTAAATCATTAAGTAATCTGATAGATTTATTAAAATGCATGTAGGAAGAAACATGTCAAAAATTAAATAAAAGAAAATGTCAATATATGATATCTTATAACGCCCCAACTGCATTATCACATAGAATTAAAAATATCACAGGTTTCTCTCACAACAAAAGGAAAATTCAAGATAGAAATGATTTATTCTGCCCCCCATACTTAGACATTCTTCTTTCCATCCTGAAATTTTCTTACCCCACAAATTTCAAAATATGTGGGTTAAACACTCGGATTTTGATAGGATGGTGCGAGAATCTTGGGAAGAGCCAGTATTGGGAAAGGCCATGCAGACTTTTTCAGCTAAGCTACTCAGACTAACTAGATGCATTAAAACATGGAATAAAGAAGTTTTTGGAAATATAAACCAACAAATAAAACAAGCGGAAGAAGAAGTGGAGAAGCTGGAAATAGTATATGATACTATGAATAAAGAAGAAGATAGAAGCGAACTTAGTAAGGCAAAAGGTAAATTGAGGCTTAAGCTATATATGGAAGAAATATACTAGAAACAGCGAGCAAAAATTAAATGGTTGAAAGAAGGAGATAGGAATACAAAATTTTTTCATAATATGTGCAAGATAAAAACAAACAAAAATAAAATCAAAGGTATAAAAAATGATGAAGGAAAATGGGTGGAAGAATATAATAAAATAAGAGTCCTCTTTGAGGAATTTTTTAAAAAACATCTATGCGGACAGCATATTCATGAAGGGGATACTCTTATAAATGAGATCAAATTAAATATAACTAAGGAATAAAATCAAATGATGGAAAAAATCCCAGATAGGGATGAGATTAAAAATGCAGTATTCAGCCTGGACAAAGATAATGCAGCAGGACCAGATGGCTAGAATAGTAATTTCTTCCAGGTATGCTGGGAAATTATTGAAAAAGATCTCGTACTTGCTATTTCTAGTTTTTTTGCAGGGGCAGATATTCCAAAAACATGGGTGAATTCTCTCATAGTTTTGATTCCCAAAAACAAATCCCCACAAAAATGTGAGCACTTCAGACCCTTAAGTTTATGTAATGCGATATATAAGATTTTAGAAAAAATTTTACAAAATAGATTAAGTGATATTTTTCCATATATATTATATCACATGAACAAACGGGCTTTGTTAAAAATAGGCTAATGACGGAAAATATAAGATTGACAACTGAGATGATGAAGGACATAGCAATTAAAACAAGAGGGGAGAATTTAGAAGTAAAGTTAGACTTATCAAAAGCATTTGACAGGGTAGAATGGGATATACTCTGTTATACCATGAGAAAATTTGGCTTTTCAGAGTTATGTATTGATATGATATACAGATGTGTGTCTAGTGTTTGGGTTAAAGTCATTATAAATGGGTCAAAAGGAGAAGAATTTAAGCCTAAAAGAAGCCTAAGGCAAGGAGATCAGTTATCTCCTTTATTATTTGATATATATTTAGAATTGTTAATACTAAATTTAAAGAAAAGAATGTCGGAAGGAAAGATCATTCCATTCAGACAACCAAAAAACACCCCAAGAATAGGTTGTCTGGCATATGCAGATGATCTTATAATTTTTACAAATGCAAGCAAAAGATCTTTGATAAATTTTATGGATCTTTTACATACATTTAAAACTGAAATAGGGCAGGTGATAAATATAAAAAAGTGCCAATTTATGCTGGCAAAGAGAGTAATAGAAAAGGTGATAAATAAAGTAAAGAACATCACATGATTTATCCAGAATAAAGGAGCGCTAATGTACCTAGGTTGTCCTATATATGAGGGTAGATTGAAAGAAGAATATTTAATATCACTACAGGATAAAATAAATATTAAAATAGCAGGTTGGAAAGAAGAGCTACTGGGCTTTGGGGGCAGGATTACATTAATTTCTCATGTCCTCCAAAGCACATTAGTTCATATTTTATCAATTATTCATCCTCCTAAAAAATTTACTAACAAATTAGAATCAGCAGTGGCTAATTTTTTATGGGGGAAATTAAATGGAAAGAATAAACTTCACTGGAAAAGATGGGAGGACACCTGCTACCCAAAAGAGGAAGCCGGATTAGGATTAATGAGATTACAGGACATGACAGATGCTTGGGACTGTAAAGGATGGTGGAGGCTAAAAAATGATAGCCTCTGAGCGAGCTTTATGAGAGCGAAATATTTAGAACATGAAAACGTAAACAGAAAAAAGGCTTCGGATAACTGGAAAGCATTAGAAAAATAGAAAGAAATAGTTGAGTCTCATTCTAAAAAAGAGAAAATTTGATGGAAATGGACCCTTACTCCGCAAGGTAATTTTACGCTCAAAACGGTCAAGAATTTAATACGAAAGAAAAATGTGATAAATCCAATTTTTAAATGGGTATGGAAAGTAGACACCCCGCAAAAAATGTGCTCTCTTGTATGGAAAGCTCTTGTGAATGCATTACCAGTAGATATAAATATTCAAAGAAAGGGTATAAAGATAGCCTCCAGATGTGATTGTTGTCTTCAAGCAACAGAATCTATGGATCATCTGTTTTCAGAAGGAAAAATTGCACTAGAAATATGGAAAAAGTTAGAAACATTTAATAATATAAATAACAAGGAAGAAACTTTAATAGATAGGATGAAGAGGAGGAGGAGGTACTCCCCAAATACACCGACCAAAAAATGGCTAATCTAAATTTATCACACGTAGTAATTTGGTGTATTTGGAAAGCAAGGAATAAGAGTAGATTTGAGGGCATAAAAATGAATTCAGAAGAAATCCTAAAAGATATTAAGATAGAAATTAGTAATATATCCTGCATAAAACTTATCATAAAAGAAAATATTGAAATAGAAAAAGAAGTAAGGAATACATGGAACCTCTCCACTAAAATTATAAAGATTTATTGGGTTAAAAGTATAAGCTGGAATAGGCCCCCTGAAGGAAAGCTATCATTGAATACGGATGGTAGTTTTAATAGAGATTTAGGAATTGCAGGGGGGGAGGAGTAATAAGAGACTTTGAAGGTAGAGTTAGGAACGCTTTAACTATTGTTGGGAAATCCTACTCTGCACTACACTCGGAAATCAGGGCACTAAATGAAGGATTAAATGTTTGTAAGAGGCTAGGGTATAGAAATTTGCAAATACAGGAAGACTCAATATTATTGGTTGAGTTATTTAATAAAAAGCTAGTACTGTGGCGGCATGAGGAGGAGATAGAAATAATAGTGAATCTTGCTAAAGAATTGAATGCATCAATTTCACATGTATACAGGGAAAGCAAACGCATTGGCAGACAAACTTGCAAAAATATGATTGCTAGAAGGAGCTGCGGAGTATGATGAGGAATCTTTACCAATAAAATTTAAAGGAATAGTAAGATTAGATAAACTTGCATTCCCTTACCTAAGAATAAGTAAGAATAGAGAGAAATAGGATTTTATTGTGCGGTGTGAAGTTTTATTGGCAGAAAATTTTTCTACGGGAAGAAGCCAAACAGACAGAATTAGGTGATTCAGCAAGAGGTAGAAGAGAAGGTAAGATGCATTGAAATTTGAGTATTATTTGTTGCATGGTTCCTTTGTTTTCTTAGCAGCATAACAGGTTCGAAGCTCCGAAAAGACAGCAAAGGATGAAGCGTTAGGATGATGAACAATCTTTACCTTTGTTTTCCAAAACTTCTTTTCTAGTTTTGTTGTTTGAGATCCGAAACCTTGTTTAAAGGAAAGGAAGAGTCATGTGTTAATTTATGATGTCAAAAGGTCAATAGAAACCAGAATATAGAATCTGGAATAGTTTAAAACAGGAGCAAAGTAGGGGGCAATTTCAGATTTGAAAGGAATAAAGTCAATAACCCAAAAGGTTAAAGGAAGGAGAAGGCGAGGATTAAAAAACTGCATAAAGAACATCCAGCAGAAGCTCTTATACAGCAATACACAGGATATTATACAGGCGGTACAAACAAAGGTAAGTAAAAAAGATAGAGTTAATCTTTAGACATATGTTAAGTATTTTTTGCCGGAAATTATAAAAGTATTCAACGAATGGAGACATAGGAAAGCTTCAAACATGCCAAGGTAGCAAGGAAAGATAAGGTCTAAAGGTTAAAGCGTAGAAGGGAGGCTTAAAAGTTAACACAAAAGGGAAATATAAAACAAAAGAGAAAATGTTTAAAGTATAGAAACATATAAGCTTATTTAGTCTTGAAACTTTCTTTTTCTTGGTTAAGGGTGTAAGAGGGAATTGGGTAGATGCTAGTTTGTACAAATGTTATTCCTCCGCCAAAAGAGATGGTTATAATTAATAATAAAAAAAACTTAAAAACAAAAAAGAAGAAGAAGAAGAAGAAGAAGAAGAAGAATGAAGAGTGAAAGAAAGAATTTTTTATGCGCTCTCGAATTCTAGAGAGAAAAAATAATTTTCTAGAGAGAGAAACTGCAAATTTGGAGGAGGAAAAAGCTGTTTTAAGCCATTTTTGATGGAAATGGATTACTTAGTTAATAAGAAATCCTTCTCATCATTTATTAAAAAAGACCACACCTCCATTCTTGTCTTCTTCGAACAATTTCGCAAAAAAAAAACGAGGAGCCCTCGATACTGTTTTCGCCCGAAGATTAACAAAGGCTAATGGAGCCTCACAAACACACTATTGTGGGCAAGTTCTCACACGGAAGACCGCACATTGATGATATTCGGGCATTTTTTGATACTTTGAAGCTAAAATCGCTGATAAAAATCGGCCTCATTGATGAGAAGCATGTCTTGATTCAACTGTATTCCGAGGAGGATTATCACCGACTATGGCTCAAAGGAATATGGTATATCATGGGTTATCCCATGAGAACGTTCAAATGGATGCCCAATTTCTCCACAAAGGAGGAAACTGCCATGGCGCTGGTATGATTCTTACTTCCATTGTTACCGATTCATTTTTTCGACAAATATGCATTATATCATATTGCTTGTACTCTCGGCTCTCCTATTCTTCTTGATGGAGCTACTGCCACATTATCGAGGCCTAGTGTGGCTCGAATTTGCATGGAAATGGACTTGCAGAACCCCCCCCCCCCCCCCCCCCCCCCCCCCCAGCTGAATATGGATAGGAGATAAAGAGGGGAGGGGGGATTCCGGCAGCAGGTCATACCAGAATATCTTCCCCCATACTGTTCTTGCTGTAAAAAAATGGGACATAATATTGATATTTTTATTGTTAATAAGAGAAGAAAAGAAGGTAGACAGGAAGATAAGAAAATGGGGGTTGGAAAGGGGAAAGAGATAATTCAATACCAAATAAAACCTCAAGAATTACAGCCAATACAAACATAATCTATGCTGGTGAAACAGAAAGAAGATTTAAAATTAATAGAATACAAAAATGGTAATGAAGAACTAGAGTTATCAACTGAAATTAGAGAAAATATAAGGAGAAAAGAAATGATTACAAAAATTGAAGAGCTAAATAAAAGAACCAGATTATAATTAAAAAACAAAAACATTAAAAATAAAGAATGGGCAGTGGAAATAGAGGATTCCTCAGAAGAAGAAATAGAGGTTAGAAGTGCTCCAAATCTAACCTCCAATGAAGAAGATAATGGGCAGAATCTGAAACTCTCCAAAGACGATATAAATATAGAAAAATTCAAAGAAAAAATGGGAAATAGAGTATGGGCAATGGAGGAAATAAAAATCATGGGTATTCAATTGGGAATGGAGTGGAAAGGAGAGAGGGGAAGGGAGATGAATTCACTAAAAAAACCAAGAAATATGAAAAAAATATTTAAACAGGACATATGAAACCAAATGCACTACTAGAGCACAAGCTAAAAACACTAATAATGTTTAATTACATATACTGGAATATAAGGGTTGTCGCAAATCTCCCCTCAAAAAATAGAATAAAAAAATTGGTATATATGTATAAGATTAATCTCATTGTATTGGTTGAACCTATGGTAGATAAAATTTAGATAGATGATTATAAAAAATTATTAGGATTTGGTAAGGGGTATGCTAATAATAATGGTAAAATCTGGATTTTTTGGAAAAATCATTTAAGTATAAATATATTAAAAGATACTGATCAATTAATTAATTTAAGCTTTAGTCAGAATGTCAAAGAAATAATTACGATAGTTTATGCAAAAAATAAAAAAGAGGAGAGAAAAGAATTATGGGAGGAAATGGAAAAAATATTTAAAGAAAAGAGGCCATGGATTATAGGAGGTGACTTCAATACAGTGAGAGATTCTAAAGAAAAGAAGGGGGGAAGACCTCCGAATAAGATATCTATGTCTCACTTTAATGACATCATAAATAAAACCAATTTAATGGAGGCCAAATTTTTAGGCTCTCCTTTTACTTGGTGTAATAACTGGAAAAATAAAGGTATAATATGGGCTGGATTAGATAGAGTTTTATATAATCTTAAATGGATAGAGCAAGTTGGGTTTACAGAAGTGAAACACCTAAATAGAACTTGCTCTGATCACAGCCCACTTCTAATTACTATTAAAAATACAGTTTCCTCGGGTAGATTCTTTAGCTTTCAGAATTCCTGGTGTTTACATCATGACTTCTTGAATAGAGTAAAGGAATCCTGGAATAAAGAAGTAGCAGGAAATCCAATTCAAATACTGAATAATAAACTGTATAGATTAAAAGTGGATTTAAATATATGGAATAAAGAAACTTTTGGAAATATAAATAAGAATATAAAAGATGCTGAAGAACTAGTTTCAAAAAAAGAAATAGAATTTGAATTAGATCAAAATATAAACAATAGGAAAGCTTTGAGCAAAGCACAAGCGGAATTAAATTTAAAATTATTAATGGAAGAAGTTTTTTGGAAACAAAAATCTAAAATTAAATGGCTTAAAGAATGAGATAAGAATACAAAATTCTTTCAAAAAGTAGCTAAACTTAAACTTCAGAAGCATAGAATTAGAGCTATAAAAAATAATGAAGGAAAGTGGATGGACAAGGATATAGATATTCAGAAGTATTTTGCAAATCATTTTGAAAAACAATTAAATGGAGAAAGTGAGATAATAGGAAACACACTTATACAAAACATAGAAAATAATGTTACAACTGAAGATAATATTATGTTAACTAAATTCCCAGTAGAAGAAAAAATTAGAGCAGCTATTTTCACTATGGACAAGGATAGTGTGGTAGGCCTTGATGGATGGAATAATTGCTTTTTTCAGGTATGCTGGGAGATAATTAAAAAAGATATAGAAAATGCTTTAAATAGTATTTTTTGTGGAGCAGAAATAGGTAAGAAGTGGGGAAGCTTTCACATTATTCTTATTCCTAAAATAGAGAATCCATAGATAGGGGAAGATTTTAGACCAATTAGTCTATGTAATTCGATATATAAGATTTTAGCCAAAATATTACTGAATAGATTATCATTAATTTAACCTAAAATTATTTCTAAAGAACAAACAAGTTTTATGAAGAATAGATTAATAATGGAAAATATTTGTTTAGCCAAAGAAATGTGTAGAGAAATAGGAACTAAAACAAGAGGACATAATGTAATAATAAAACTAGACTTATCCAAGGCCTTTGACAGAGTGGAATGGCACATCCTCTGTTTTATTATGCGTAAAATGAGATTTTCCGAAACATGGATAGATTTAATATATAGATGTATATCTAACACATGGGTTAAGATTATTACAAATGGAAAAGTAGGAGAAGAAATAAAACTGATTAGAGGCTTAAGGCAAGGAGATCCACTTTCTCCTTTATTATTTAATATCTATTTGGAAATTCTGATAGTAAACCTTAAAAATAGAATGAAGAAAGGTACCATTGATACATTTAGACAACCAAAAAAATACTTCATTGGTTAGTTGCCTTGCTTATGCAGATGATGTTATGATCTTCACCAATGGAGGTAGTAGATCTTTACATAATCTGATGAATTTGTTAAAATGTTTAGAAAATGAAACAGGTCAAAAATTAAATAAAAGAAAATGTCAATATTTAATTTCTCATAAAGCACCAACGGCATTATCTCATAAAATTAAAAATATTACAGGTTTCTCTCAAAAAAAAGAGAGATTCTTTATTTGGGCTGTCCGGTGTATGAAGGTAAACTTAAAATAGAATATTTAGAATTTTTAATAGATAAATTAAAAAGAAAAATTTCATGATGGAAGGAAGAATTTCTAAATATGGGGGGGAGAATAACATTAATAAAACATGTTTTAGAAAGTACATTAATGCACAATATTATGGTTACTCAACCACCAATTAAATTTATTAAAAAAATTGAAAAAGAATTTGCAAATTTCTTGTAGGGTAAAAAAGATGGCAAATATAAAGTTCATTGGAAAAAATGGAAAGATTTATGTTATCCTGTTCAAGAAGCTGGTTTGGGATTTGTTAATCTCATTGATCTAGCTAAAGCATGGGCAAGCAAAAGATGATGGAGATTAAAAGAAAATGATAGCTTATGGTCAGAATTCATGAGAGCAAAGTACTGTATTAATAATGATACTAATAGAGAAAAAAGGGTAAGCAATAGCTCTCAAGTTTGGGTTTATATGCTTAAAGAAAGAGAGCTAATTGAGAATAATTCTAAACTTACAAATAAAGGATGGAGATGGACCTTGACGTCAGAATGAACATTCTCACTTAATTCAGTCAAAAATGTCATAAGGAAAAGGCAAGAAGAGAAAATATTATTCAAATGGATCTGGAATAATGATAATCCACAAAAAATTAAAGTCTTTATATAGAAAGTTTTATCTAATATCATTCCAATTGATACTAACTTAAAAAAGAAGGGTATTCAGATAGTTTCTAGATGTGACTGTTGTGCAAAGGAGATGGAAACTCTTGATCATCTTTTTTCACAAGGTAAAATAGCAGCAAATATATGAAAGAAACTAGGAATAGAAATGCAAACAAAATATGAACAACTTACTCTTATTTGCCGACTTTAGAAATGGTTTAAATTAAAAACTACAAATGCTGTACAGAATTGGATTAAAAATAATGTACCTTTAATAGCTATCTGGTGTATATGGAAGGCCAAAAAATAAGAGCAGATTTGAGGGTCAATGCATGTCTATTGAGAATATCTAGAAGGATATAAAAGAGGAGACGAGGAAAATTTCAAAGTCTTACCCATTAAATTTATATTCGAAGTCAGACAAAGATACTTTAAATTACTGGAATTTAAAAGAAAAACCATTGAAACAGTTTAAAATAATAGGCATAAAATAGGAAAAACCTTCGAAAGAAAGCTTTGCTTTAAATACAGATGGCAACTTTGATCGAGATATAGGAGCAGGAGGAGGAGGTGGAGTAATAAGAAACTTCGAAGGTAAAGTGCTCTTAGCCTTTACTAGGATGTTTCAAGCATTATCGGCTTTCCATGCGGAAATATTAGCCTTAAGAGAGGGTATAAGAATATGTAGAAAGAATGACATTAAAAAAATAGATATTCAAATAGATTTTAAAATCGTTGTTAATTTAATTAACAAAAAGGCAATAATGTGGAGATATGAGGATGAAATCGAAGAAATTTTATATGAAATAAATTCTCTAGACTTTACTATAAAACACATCTTTAGAGAGGCTAATGCCTTTGCTGATATATTAGCCAAGGAAAGAAGAGTTAAAGGAGACAAGGAGTATAATGAAATAACACTTCCAAAAATATATATAGGCACAACAAAACTGGATAGGGAAGGACTCCCCTACATTAGAAGGATAAAAATACGAATTATCAATTTTTTGCTTTTTTGTTATTTTTGGCTTTTTGTACGCTAATCATATGTAGATAAGGATTGCTTTATTAATCACCCTGGTCCTGAAGGGTGAAGCTTTTATCTGTCGAAGTTACCAAGAATGTACAGTGGGTAAACAAGGTAAGGGATGGGGAAATATAGATAGGTGGTTTTCTCTTTCTATGCAGGCCACCAGCTTTCAAGGGGGATTAAAGCTGCTATTGTTCTGCTAGAGTCTGTTCTTGGAGTCTGTATTTTGTTTCTGCAATGCTGGAGTCTGTAAAAACTGTAATGGAGTCTGTGTTAATAAGATTTTTATATGCTGTTACCGGAAGTCTGTAATTTGGTCTGTTATGTTGTCGGTTGATCTCACTTATGCAAAGGCTAAAGAGGAAAGAAGCACTCTAGGTTTAACAGGAAAATGAAGATGAAAGTATGATGGATATTGAGGCAGTTTTTTCATACAAAGACAGCATTGTACAAAGATGATGAGGCTGGATCATGGGCAGTGGGTGGTCATAACACGGGTCAAGCAAAAAGGAAAAAAAATCTATATTTTAATAGATAATGGGCTATTTTAAAAGATAAGGATATGATATACTTGATCTTATGCAGATTAGTCCAAAGGTTTGTAACAGTTCATATGCGAGACTCCAAAAGGGTGAAAGCAACATTCAAAAAACTAAATAAAGGAACGATGAGAGTGAAGGATTTTCGAAAGCTAGGAGAGGAACATAAAAGCTTAATATATATTTCAAAGGTTTCAATGAGAAAGCCAGTGGGGAAGAGATTTCAAATCATCAAAGGGCAACTTGAGAAGCAGAATTGAATAAGCATAATTAAATAATGCCATCATGTGATATAAATCTAAGCTAGATGTTTTTTTTTGTTTTGTAGTCGGGATTGGATGTAAAAGGGATAAGGGTAGTCATAGTTTGTAAAAATGATATTCCTCCACCAAAAGAGAGTGTTATAATTAATAAACAAACTTTAAAAAGAAGAAGAAAAAAAAATGTGGTCTTTTTCTTTGAAAAATGCTCTCAACTTTCTAGAGAGAGAAATTTTTTTCTAGAAAGAGAAAGTGCAAATTTTGTGGAAGAATAAGCAGATTTTAAGCTCTTTTATTAGGAAATGGATTACTTAGAGAATAAGAAATCCTTTTCCAATTTTTTTTAAAAAACCGTGCGCACAGTCTTATCTTCTTCTGACACTCACGCGAATTTTATCGATGATCCCTCGATATTGTTCTCTCCCAAAGACCTACAGATGCTAACCGAGCCTCACAAATGCTCTCTCATTGGCAAATTTTCGCATGGGCGTCCTCGCATGAAAGATATTTGTGCATTCTTCGATTCCTTGAAGCTTAAAATGCTTATTAAGATTGGTTTAACTAAGCATTTCCTCCCATAAGACCAACCTAGATTTTTTATCATTTTTTGCATATACAACAGATATTATATCTTCTGTATTTTTATTCATATTAAAGTGTATTATTTGTTCTATGTTTTTTAATATTTCTATGTCAAGATTATTATGCCACATTAACCAGAGTTTACTATTTAAATTAGCAAATGAATTATTAAACCCTAATATCCGACTATATTTAATTATTTGATCATGCTGTGTCATAGGTTATGCAATAACTACTAAGACAATTTTATATGTTTTAATCAGATTTTTAAGTCTATTTTATCGAAGGGTTATTTTCCACCCCTCTAATATTCCAATATATGTAACTATCCATTAAAACCTAATTTGGATTGTAATCTAGTTGTGCATTTTGATTGATATGTTTTATCTAAATATTTCCTCATATTTATCGCACCCTTGGGAGGAATTGATTGAGATAATACATTGTATTTCTCTTGCTTACTGAGTTGCATGGTCATTCTTTTTATGGCTTCCATAGATTGAATCATGGTTAATTTTTCACAAATTTTATCATACATTTCTAAATCATCCTTCACTTCTCCTATATAACTCTCTTCCTTAACTTCTGCTATACCTAATTGAGGGCAACTAAATACCTCGGAAGCTTCATCCGGAAAGTCCAGGAGATCTTCCTCTATCCAGCTATAATCTTCTATTTTTTCTTTTAACACCCTTCTATGTTTTTTTTCCTAGCTCTTTTCCTTCTAGCTTTCACCACCTCCCATCTCTCTTCCTTATTCTCTTCATTACTTCCCTCTATACTTACTTCCCAATTGCTTCTATCTCCCTCCTTCTCCAAGAAAAAACTCCCATTCTCTCTCCTACTCTCCTCTTCTTCTTCCCCTAAACCTAGAGGTTTCGGGGCCACTTCCTCCCTCCTCATCCATGTTTCTACTTTCCTTCTTACAGCTTCTTGCCCTTGCACCTTGCCTAACGGCTATCTTCCTATTTTACATTCAGATTTATCATGCCCAAGCCTATTACAGATTAAACAATAAGAGGGCATATTTTCGGGTATGGCATTTTGCCAAAACCCATTGTTCTGTCCATTTTCTCCCTCTCCTATCCAGATTTTGTTAGGCAGACGAGTGAGGAGATTGCACTCTACACATACTCGAACCTTGCTTGGCCGAGTTATTGTCACTGTGGCCTCATCCCGAAGCAAAGGTTTGCGCAAATAGGAGGTTATAGCATAGAGAGAGTTGGCATTAAACAGGTATATAGGGAGGTTCGGCAAAGAGAACCATACAGGAGCAACAGGCGCCTCCACCTTTGGACCGAAGTCCTTCGTCCATTTCAGCACACGCATGAGAAAACCATTAACTTGCCATACTCCACGATGCCATAAACGATAATAATCATCAACTGAAAAACACTGAATAAACATATGTTTCGCATCATGATCGGCTAACTTCACCCTTCCCGTGAGCTTCAAAGAGGAGAAGAACTGTTGTATATCGCTCGGGTGAGGCCTGGCGTGGGAAAATTTCCCGATAAGCATGTATTGATAAGGCTCCTTGAGCTTTTGTATCTCGTCGGCTGAAAAAACAATAACGGGGTTCCCGTTTTTTGTTCCGAAAGAACGAGAGTGAGGCGCGGGCTCCTTTGTTATCGAGGCAAATGACTTATTTTTTAATAATAAAACATTTTGCTCTATTTTGCACTTGAAAGGAGCTTGATTTGAGCTCAAAGGACAATTTTCTCACTCTAGAAAGTGGGATTTTCTCTCTCTAGAAGTCGAGAGCGTTTCTTCTTCTTCTTCTTCTTCTTTAATAAGTGTTATTTATTAATTATAACCCTCTCTTTTGATGAATGAATACCATTTTTACAAACTAACATCTACCCTTAGCCCTATTACACCCAATATTTAAGAAAATCTTTAACATTTACATCAATCTAAGTGTATAAATTTATAGAGAAATGCTTTTGAGACTCTTGAGTCCTTCCTTTAAGCTTTGAGAAGTTAGTTCTTTCTAATGATAACAAGGCTGAATCTTTATTCGTATTGTAATGATTAATGCAGTCTTTTTCAAGAGTCCATGTCTCTTCAATGTCTTGTAATGTAAGACTATTGATTCTTCATGTTGAAATTCTACTTTGCTTCTTTTAAATTTAGTTGGAAATCTACTTCATGTTGGAATTCTTCTTGTAATATTGATCTTTGAGAGATGCTAGAATTCTACCGCTTTTTTAGTGTATCCCGCCTTGAATATCAGCAATGCATCTTTTAAATTCTGCTTTGCTTTTTTGGTCTCATCTATAAATATTCTGCCAGATGTGCTTGCTAATCAGCAGCTCTTAACTTTTAATTTCTGCTTAACCTACAAACATTCCAGCCTGCATAAAATCAAGAGCATCATATCCACATAAGATTAAAACCCATTTACCATCAATTTCTGGATATTTCAACCAGAAAAACCAAAAAATTCAGCAGCAGACTCCTTGGTTGTATCATTAAGATGTCTTGTTGTTGATCTTCAAACTATTTCTAGCAATTTCTGAATCCTTCATATCTTGAGCTGTAAGAGTTCCTTGCTTGGCTGCCTCCCTCCATGCTTTTTAATCTTTGATCTTCATCTACTCTACTATTACTTCTTTACATGAACTCCATACTTAACATCTCAACTAAAAATTTACAGACTTCCAGCTTTTCTAAAATAACACAGACTTCATAAAAACACAGCATTCTACTTATATAAAATAACACAGACTTCCAGTAGCTAAAAAATACAGCATTCTAAAATATACAGACTCCATACACCTATAATAAGAAAAGAAAACTAAAAGTCAGCAGGCACTTTGTCTAGTTTTGTATCATTTTCATATACTTAGTTACCTGCAAGAAAGATCTACATGCATATATATAATCTACTCTATTATCAAATACCCCGTCTTGATCATTCAAATTAGCCCTACAGTGTTACTGTTCATTTTTTAATAAGCCTGTAAAACAAAAACAAAAAAACCATAGTGCATACTATAAAAACCTGCAGTGTTACAGAATTTTTGAGCCCCCTAAACCTGCAGACTTACCAGGCGGTATTGTAATGTATCCCAACCATCATAGTAACATCCCTCACGACCAGGATGGAACGATGAGGATATGAACTTTATTCCGTTTATTCATTATACAGAGAATACCATAATAAACACACAAAAAATCCTTGTAACTAAAAATTATTATTTTAAATTTTCCTAATATAAGGGAAATCCTTGCTATCTAATTTAATAATACCAAAATACTTTTTTGGTAAGTTATCTTCCTTATACTCCTGATCTCCTCTCTTCCTACCATCTATAGATAATGCATCAGCCAAAGCGTTAACTTCTCTGAAGATGTGTTTTATAGTGAAATCTAATGAATTTATATCATGTAGAATTTCTTCTATCTCATTTTCATATTTCCACATAATTGACTGTTTTTTAATTAGTTTTACAACTATATTTGAATCAATTTGAATATCTACATTCTTGATATCTAAATTTTTACATATTCTTATCCCTTCTTTTAGTGCTAATATCTTGGCATGTAAAATCGACGATGCTTGCAATATTCTAGTGAAAGCTAAAATTAACTTTTCCTCCGAGTTTCTAATTGCTCCCCCTCCTCCAGCTTCCCCCATATCTCTATCGAAACAACCATCTGTATTTAAAGTAAACATTCCTCTTGCTGGTTTTTTCCATTTTATGCTAATTATTTTAAACTGCTTAAGTGGTTTTTCTTTTAGGTTCCAAAAATGTAAGGTATCCTTATCCATCTTTGAACCTTGAGTTTTTATACGGCATATCTTTGAAATTTTTCTTGTTTCCTCTTTTATTTCTCTCCAGATATCTTCCACCACCATATTATACCCCTCGAATCTACTTTTATTCCTAGCTTTCCAAATGCACCAAATGACTATTGGTGGAACATTACTTTTAATTCATTTCTGTGCCATGTTAGGAACTTTTAAGTTACACCATTTTTTAAACCTACATTTTAGAGGGAGATGTTCATATTTTATCTGCATTCCTGATGCTAATCATTTCCATATTTCTGCAGCTACTCTCCCTTCTGAAAAGAGGTGATCTAATGTTTCGATCTCATTTAAACAACATTCACATCTAGAAACTAGCTGAATTCCTTTCAGCTTTAAATTATTATCAATTGGGATAATATTAGATAAAACTTTCCACATAAAAGTTTTAATTTTTTGTGGATTGTCATTATTCCAAGCCCATTTAAATAATATTTGTTCTTTTTTCTTTTTTCTTAAGACATTTTTCACTGATTTAAGCGAAAATGTGCCCTCCGGGGTTAAGGTCCATCTCCATCCGTTTTTCGTGTGCTTAGAGTAATTTTCAACTAAATCTCTTTGTTTAAGCATTTGATTCCAAACCTGTGAACTCCTACTTTAATTTTTTATTTTATTGATATCGTCCTTTATGCAGTACTTTGCCCGCATAAATTTAGACCATAAACTTTTATTTTCTTTTAAATTCCACCATCTCTTGCTTGCCCCTGCTTTGGCTAAGTCAATGATGTTGACAAAGCCTAAACCAGCTTCTTGGACAGGGTAACATAAATCTCTTCATTTTTTCCAATGAAGTTTATGTTTACCCACTTTTTTACCCCACAAAATATTGGCTAATTCTTTTTCAATTCCTTTTATAAATTTGATTGAAGGCTGCGTGATCATAATATTATGCATTATTAAACTTTCTAAAACATGTTTTATAAGAGTTATTCTGCCCCCCATACTTAGACATTCTTCTTTCCATCCTGAAATTTTCTTTTTTAATTTATTTATTAGAAGTGCTAAGTATTCTATCTTGAACTTTCCTTCATAAATCGGGCAACCTAAGTAAATCATTTCTCCTTTTTTATGAGAGAAACCTATGATATTTTTAGTTTTATGTGATAATGCAGTTAGTGCTTTATAAGATATCATATATTGACATTTTCTATTATTTAATTTTTGACCTGTTTCTTCCACCATGCATTTTAATAAATCTATCAGATTACGTAATGATTTATCACATCCTTTGGTGAATATCATTACATCATCTGCATATTCCAAACAACTTACAAGTGGGGTGTTATTCGGCTGTCTAAATGTACCTATCATGTCATTTATCATTTTATTTTTAAGATTCACTATCAAGAGTTCTAGATAAATGTTGAATAGTAATGGGGATAGTTGATCACCTTGTCTTAAACCTCTAACTGGCTTTATTTCCATTCCTACTTTTCCATTTGTTATAATTCTTGCCCATGTGTTTGATATACATCTGTAAATCAGATCTATCCATGTTTTAGAGAAACGCATTTTTCTCATCGTTGAACAGAGAATACTCCATTCAACTCTATCAAATACTTTGGAAAGATCTAACTTAATTAATACATTATTACCTCTTGCTTTAGTGCCTATTTCTCTACACATTTCTTTTTCCAAGTAGATATTATCCATAATCAAACTATTTTTCATAAAATCAGTTTGTTCTTCAGAAATAATTTTAGGTAATAGCGAGGCTAATCTATTTTGCAGAATTTTGGCTAAAGTTTTATATATTGAATTACAAAGACTAATCGGTCTAAAGTCCTCCCCTTTCTGTGGATTTTCTACTTTAGAAATGATAATAATATTAAAACTATCCCATTTCTTTTCTATTTCTGCTCCACAGAATATGCTATTTATGGCTTTTTCTAAATCTTTTTATATTTTTTCCCAGCAAACCCGAAAGAAGCAATTGTTCCAACCATCTGGGCCAGCTGCACTATCTTTGTTCATAGAAAAAATTGTGGTTCTAATTTCTCCTTCTTCGGGGAATTTTGTTAGCATATTATTATCATCTGGATTAATTTTATTCTCTATATTTTGTATAAGTGTGTTTCCAGAATACTTCCTCCATTAAGAGCTTTAATTTTAATTCTGCTTGTGCCTTACTAAGAGCTCTTCTATTGTTTATGCTTTGATCTATTTCAAATTCTATTTCACTTTTTAGTACTAACTCTCCTGCCTCTTTTATATTTTTAATTATATTTCCAAATATTTCTTTATTCCATTTTTTTAATTCGGCCTTTAATCTACTCAATTTGTTATTTAAAATTTGAATCGGGTTTCCTGTAACTTCAATATTCCATGAGTCCTTTATCTTATTCAAGAATTCATGATGTAGACACCAAGAATTTTGAAATCTAAAGGAACCTCCTATGAAAGTTGATTTTTTAATAGTAATCAATAAAGGACTTTGATCAGAGCAGGTTCTATTTAAATGTCTCACATTTGTAGAACCAAATTATTCTAACCATTTAAGGTTAAATAAGACCCTTTCTAATCTCGCCCATATTATGCCCTTCTTTTTCTAGTTATTGCACCATGTGAAAGGTGAGCCATTAAATTTAGCTTCTATTAGATTAGTTTTATTTATTATATCATTAAAGTGATCCATCCCTCTCTTATTTGGTGTTCTACCACCCTTTTTTTCATTAAAATTTCTAATCGTATTAAAGTCTCCACATATTATCCAGGCCTTATCTTCCATGGAAATTTTCCTCATTTCCTCCCATAATTCTTTCCTCTCCTCTTTTTATTTTTGGCATAAACTATTGTTATTATTTCGTTTTCATTTTGACTTAGACTCAGGTTTATTATTTGATTAGTATCTTTTAATATTTTTATGTCTAAATTATTTTTCCACATTATCTAGATTTTACCGTTATTATTAGTATAACCATGATTAAATCCTAAATTTATTTTATAGTGTTCTAGCTGAGTTTTTTCCACCATCGGTTCAGCAATTAAAACGAGGCTAATTTTATGCATGTATATTAGTTTTTTTAATCGATTTCTTGAAGGGGCATTTGCAATTCCCCTTATATTCCAATAAATGTAATTATACATTCTTTATGGACATGGCTTGTGCTCTAGTAGTGCATTTGGTCTCATATATTTTATTTAAGTGTTTTTTCATGTTCCTTGATTTTCTAATTGAACTTAGTTCTCCTCTTTTCTCCTCTTTCCATTCCATGCTTACTTGAATCGCCATTATTTTTAGCTCTTCAATTGCTCAATCCTTATTACCCATTTTTTGTTTTGTTTTAGAATTTTATATATTTATATCATCTTTAGTTGTTCTATCCTTCGGCTCATTGTCTTCCCCATCTGTATAGAGGGAAATCAAGCTTTTTATTTCAATTTCTTCCTCCGAATCCTCTTCAGCAAGGACAACCAAACTCTTATTTTTTTGGGATTTAGTTTTCATTTGAATTCTAGTTCTTTTATTTAGTTCTGAAATTTTTTTAATCAACTCCCTCCTCTTAACTTCTTCTAATTCTGCCCTTTCATCTTCAATGTTCTGTTTGTTATATTCAATTAGTTTTAGTTCCTTAGCCTCATTATTCTGTTTTTCTAGTTGTGCAGTGTGTGTATGCTGTGGTTTTTTTTGATATCTAATCATTTCTCCTCTTCTACCTACTGTCATTTTTCTTTCCTCTTATTTTAGTTTATCACCTGTTCTTTTTTTGTTCACCAAGCAAACCTATATATCGTGACCCATCTTTTTGCAGCAAGAGTAGAATGGAGGGAGGTATTCTGGAATAATTTGTTGCCAAAATCCACCTCCATCTATACTTCCAATCCAAATGCGATTAGGTAAAGGCTTCTGTAAGTCTACCTCAACACAAACACGAGCAACACTCGGTCTGGAGAGTGTTCCAGTAGCACCATCAAGTAGAAGAGGAGAGCCAAGCACACAAGCAATTCGATATAAAGCATACTTATCAAATAGATGAATCGGAAGCATTGGAAACAGCAACCATACCGGAGCCAAGGAGGATTCTTCCTTCGTCGTGAAGTTAGGTGTCCACTTAAACGTTCTCATGGGATAACCCATGACATACCAGACGCCTTTCAACCATAAACGATGGAAGTCCTCTTCGGAATATAGTTGTAACAGCAGGTGTTTATCATCTATAAGCCCGATTTTGATCAATCCTTTGAGCTTTAATGCTTCAAAGAAGGAGCAAACATCATCGATACGAGGTCTACCGTGCGAGAATTTGCCCAATAGTGTATGTTTATGAGATTCAAAGAGCATTCGAAGGTCCTCGGCAGAAAAAAATATCGAGGGTTCTTCGATATTTTTTTTTCTTGCGTGTCCGAGGTAGGCGAAGGAGGCGCGGTCTTCTTAAAAAAATCCGAAAATGACTTCTTATTAACTAAGAAATCCATATCCATCAAAACCTCTTCTTCTTCTTCTTTTTTTTTTTTTTTCTTCTTCTTATTTTTATTATTATTCTTCTTTTTTTTCTTCTTTTTTAAGTGTGTTTTATTAAAATTAACCCTCTCTTTTGGCGGAGGAATACCTTTTTTACAACCTACTTACTTACTACCCAAAGCCCCTTACACCCATCTAACCGCATATATACCTCTATCTAATAAACATGTATTGCAATTTAAAAATTCACATTATTTTGTGAATTTATTTATCTATAAGCTGTATTTCTGTTGATAAAACGATTTCATGTATATCTCTCTGTGTTGCTCCTGTTAGCCTTTTTTATATCTTTCGGTAGTCATTTGTGTTCACCTCTCCCCTATTTAAGTATCTCGAGTTTTATTTTCTGCCCACTTGATGAGTATTTGTAACTTCTTTTGGAGATTTATGCCTTAAGATGAATGTCCTCCCTTCCATGTTATCTTGGAAAGACAGCTTCCTCCACAATATTTCTACATCTTCTTTTCTTTAACTTTCCACCAATGTTCCTTCCTTTAGTATGCGTTTCTATTGCTCCACTTTGTTCTGAACTTTATTCTTGTTCTAGCTTTAATGTCCACAATAGACATGACCATCTAATACTAGACACTATGTTACATGATTACTAAAATATATATAACACAGACAGCCAAATTTTACCTACGACAATATACACATAACAAGACTTCCTTAACTATAACACAGACTGCCAAGTAACATAGACTCCATACCCTGAAAAATAAAATCCACAGCCACAATGCTACATTTCTGCTTGCTTGAACCTTGTTGATTCTGCCTGCAAAAAAAACTTATAAAAAAAAACTACATTCATATATATTCTATTACTACTCAGTGCCCCTTCTTCTTACTCTTTTAATGCTGAGCTGATCACACTCTAATCTTAATAGCACACCTATTAGAACTGTTAGAGAAAATGAGAGAAAAACAGAAAGAAAAACCAGAAAAAACAGAAAAAACCAGAAAAAATAAAAAATACCAGAAACAGCCCACAGAAACAGCCATAATTTTGCCGAGAATTCATACCTTATATATTCTGATCTGTTTTTTGAAACACCCCACAGGACCGAGGCGAAACAGATTATGCCATGAACATGCATATGAAATATTAAAAATTTCCAGAGATCTTATTCTTTAATTTTCCTTATATATGGAAATTCCTCACTATCAAGCTTTATTATTCCTCTATAAATTTGCGGTATATTATCTTCATTATAGTTTTGATGTCCTTTGTTTTTACCTTCTTTTGAAAGTTTATCCGCTAACGCATTAGTTTCCATGTGAATATGTCTAACAGTAAAGTCCAGTTTATTTATATCTTTCAGTATATCTTCTATTTCATCCTCATATTTCCACATTATTGTTTTTTATTAATTAGATTCACTACAATTATTGAGTCTAATTGAACATCTATCTTTTTTATACCTTTCTCTATACATATTCTTAATCCTTCTCTTAGCACAAGAATCTCTGCCTGCAAAGCCGAAGATGCTTGGAAATTCCTTGTGAAAGCTAATATTAGGCCTCCTTCCGAGTTTCTTATTGACCCGCCCCCTCCTGCTATTCCCATATTTCTATTAAAGCTACCATCCGTATTTAAAACTAGTCTTTCTTTAGAAGGTTTTTCCCATATTGTTTTTATTATTTTAAACCGTTTTTTATGTAGAGTTTTTAAATTCCAAAATTTTATCGTGTCATTATCTAAACATTTATCTATTATATTTATCGAAGCTAATTCAGAAATTCTACTGGTTTCCTCTTTAATATCTTTCCATATGTTTTCAATTGACATATCTTGCCCCTCAAATCTACTTTTGTTTCGGGCTTTCCAGATGCACTAGATAGCTATTAACGGAATATTGTATTTAATCCATTTCTGTGCTGAATTTGTAACCTTCAATTTAATCCATTTTTTTAATCTGCATTCTAGAAAAAGATTTCATATTTTATTAGGAATTCAGTTCCTAGTCTATGCCAAATTTCTGCTGCTACCTTGCCATATGAGAAGAGGTGATCCAGAGTTTCCATTTCTTCTCCGCAACAATCACATCTAGATGCTAATCGAATTCTCTTCTTTTTTAAATTATTGTCTGTTGGTATAATATTCGACAAGACTTTCCACAAAAATGTTTTAATTTTTTTGTGGATTGTCATTATTCCATATCCATTTAAACAATATTTTTTCATCATGTTTTTTTCTAATCACATTTTTGACCGACTAAAGGGAAAATGTTCCTTCTGAGCTTAGATTCCATCTCCATCCTTTTTTGGTTTGCTTTGAGTGTTTTTCAACTAAGTATCTTTGCTTAAGCATTTGTGTCTAGACTTGTGTATTCCTCCTTGTCTCTTTTACTTTATTAATATCATTATTTATACAATATTTTGCCCGCATAAATTCTGACCACAAGCTGTCATTTTTCTTCAGCTTCCACCATCTTTTACTTGCCCATGCTTTGGCTAAATCATTTAAATTGATAAAGCCTAAGCCTGCTTCTTGAACCGGGGAACATAAATCCCTCCATTTTTTCCAATGTAATTTATGTTTACCTTCTTTTTTTCCCCAAAAAAAATTAGCCAATTCCTTTTCAATCCTCTTAATAAACTTATCCAATGGCTGAACAATCATAATATTATGCATTAAAGAACTTTCTAAAACATGCTTTATTAAAGTTATTCTCCCCCCCATATTTAGATATTATTCCTTCCAGCCAGATATTTTCTTTTTTAATTTATTTATCAAAAATTCAAAGTATTCAGTTTTTAGTCTACCTTCATAGATTGGACGGCCCAAGTAAATAATTTCTCCTTTTTTGTGCGAAAAACCTGTTATTTTTTTAATTTTATGAATTAACGCAATGGAAGATTTGAAAGAAAACATATATTGACATTTATTTTTATTTAATTTCTGTCCTATTTCTTTTTCCATGCATTTTAATAAATCCATCAGATTATTTAGAGATCTACTACCTCCATTGGTGAATATCATTACATCATCCGCATATGCTAAACAACATACCATAGGAGTGTTATTAGGCTGTCTAAATGTACCTATTTTACCCTTGAGCATTTTGTCTTTGAGATTTACTAATAATAATTCCAGATAAATATTAAATAATGAGGGAGAAAGTGGATCTCCTTGTCTAAGACCTCTAACCGGTTTCATTTCTTCTCCTAGTTTACCATTAATAATGACTCTCACCCATGTGTTCGATAAACATCTGTATATTAAATCTATCCATGTTTTAGACAAACCCATCTTGCGCATGATAAAACAAAGGATATCCCATTCCACCCTGTCAAATGCCTTTGATAAATCTAATTTTATAATTACATTATTTTCTCTTGTTTTAGTACCTATTTCTTTCCTCAATTTTTTTGCCAAACATACATTTTCCATTATCAATCTATTTTGTATAAAACATGTTTGCTCTTTTGAGATAATTTTAGTAAGACTATTAGCTAATCTACTTTGTAATATTTTAGCTAGTATTTTATATATAGAGTTACAAAGACTAATTGGTCTAAAATCCTCCCCTTTTTGTGGATTTTTCATTTTTGAAATGAGAACTATATGAAAGCTTTCCCATTTTTTTCCTATTTCAGCCCCACAAAAGATACTGATCACAGCTTTTATTAAATCTTCTTTTATTATATGCCAGCATTTTTGATAAAAATAGTTATTCCATCCATCCGGGCCAGCTGCACTATCCTTATTCATGCTAAACACTGCTATTTTAATTTCTTCTTCTTCAGAAAATTTTATTAACATATTATTATCCTCTAAATTAATTTTCTTTTCTAAGTTTTGTATAAGTGTATTTCCTATAAGGTTACTTTTACCGCATAACTGATTTTCAAATAGCTTAGTAAAATATTGTTGTATCTCTATCTCTTTATCTACCCATACATTTTCATCATTTTTTATGCCCATGATTCTATGTTTCTGATTTTTAACTTTAGTTATTCTCTGAAAAAATTTAGTATTTTTATCTCCTTCTTTAAGCCATTTTAATTTTTCTTTTTGTTTCCAAAAAACTTCTTCCATTAACAGTTTTAGTTTTAATTCAGTTTGTGACTTATTTAATTCACTTCTTTCATTTGCACTCTGATTATTTTCATATTGTAGCTCCTTTTCTAAAACTAAATCCTCTGCATGTTTTATGTTTTATTTATATTCCCAAATTCTTCTTTATTCCATTTTTTAACACTTCTTTTAATCTTTTTAGTTTATTATTTATAACTTGAACAGGATTTCCAAAAAATTCTTTTTTCAATGATTCCTTTACAATATTTAAAAAATTATGATGCAAGCACCAAGCATTTTGAAATCTAAAGGAACCATTTGAGAAAGCAATATTTTTAATTGTGATCAATAAAGGACTATGATCAGAACATGTCCTATTGAGGTGTTTTACTTTAATCGAACCAAATTGCTCTAACCATTTAAAGTTATATGGCACTCTGTCTAGTCTAGCCCATATAATACCCTTGTTTTTCTGATTATTACACCAAGTAAATTGAGAGCCTAAAAAATTAGCCTCCATTAAATTAGCTTTATTTATAATTTCATTAAACTGAGAGACAGCACTCTTGTTTGGAGGTCTGCCTCCCTTTTTTCTTTAAAGCTTCTAATTATATTAAAATCTCCACTAATAATCCATGGTTAATTTTCTATTGCTATTCTCTCCATTTCTTCCCATAATTCTTTCATCTCTTCTCTTTTATTTTTAGCATAGATTACTGTAATTATTTCATTCTCCTCTTGATTTAGACAGAAATTTATATATTGCTCAATTTGCTTTAAGATTTTTATGTTTAATGAATTTTTCCGTAAAACCCAAATTTTACCATTTTTATTTACAAAGCCATTCTCAAATCCTAAGATTTTTTTGTATTCTTCTAGTCGATCTCCACCAATCATTGGTTCCGCTAACATAATGAGATTTATTTTATGTGTATATATCAATTTTTTTATTCTATTTCTTGAGGGAAGATTTGCAACTCCCCTGATATTCTAGTAAATATAATTAAACATTGTTTGCCGATTTAGCTTGCGCTCTAGTTACACATTTTGTGTCATATGTTTTGTTTAGATATTTTTTCATGTTTCTAGGTTTTTTTAATGAACTTAAATCTCCACCTTTCTCTCCTTTCCAATCCCTACCCAATTGAATTGACATTATTTTAATTTCTTCAATTTTCCATTCTTTGTTTCCCATATTCTGCTTAAATTTTTCTATGTTTATATCATCCTTAGTGAATTTTAAATTCTGCTCATTTTCATCTTCATTCGTATATAGAGAAGTTGAGCTTCTTACCTCCATTTCTTCCTCCGAGAAATCTTCTATACATGTTGCCCAAGCCTTGTTTTTTTGTTGTTTGTTTTTTATTTTCATTCTTGTTCTCCTATTCAGAGCTGCTATTTTTTTAAACAATTCTGATCGATTAACTTCCATTATATTATGCTCTCCCTCATTGTTTCTCTTGTATTCAATAAGTTTATTTTCTTCTTGTTCATTATTCTGTATTATGGGGAGCTCAATATTCTTTTCTTCTAGCACAGGTTTTTTTGATATCTTACTACCTCTTTTCCTCTCCCAGCCTGCACCCCTCTTTCCTCAACCTTTTGATCATAATCTGCCCTTCTCTTATTCACAATACATCTCTCAATATCATGTCCCATTTTCCTACAGCATGTACAATATGCTGGAAGGTTCTCTAGGACTACCTGCTGCTAGAAAACTTCTCCATCAGGGAGACCTATCCATATTCGGCTAGGTAATGGTTTCTGGAGGTCAACTGCAAAACAAATACGGGCAACACTGGGTCTTGAAAGTGTGGCAGTAGCACCATCGAGAAGAAGAGGAGAACCCATTGTGCAAGCAATATGATATAGAGCAAATTTATCAATAAAATGAATCGGTAACATCCTCATGGGATATCCCATGATGTACCAACCACCTTTCAGCCATATGCGATGATAATCTTCTTCACAGAATAGTTAAAGTAGAAAGTGTTTATCGTCGATGAGGCCAATTTTTATCATCGTTTTCAAATTAAGAGAGTTGAAAAATGCACGCACTTCATCAATTAGTGGTCGACCGTGTAAGAATTTGCCCACCAAGGTATATTTGTGAGGTTCCGTGAGCTTTTGAAGGGCCTCTGCCGAGAACAGTATCAAAGGATTCTCAGAATTTTTTGCGTCAAAACCCGAAGGAGATGACACTATAGGCGCAGTCTTTTTAATAATATAAGAGAAGGATTTCTTAATCTCTAAGTAATCCATTCCCTTGAAAATCAGCTTAATGAAACCTTGTTCTTCCTCAAAATTTGTACTTTCTCTTTCTAGAAAGGTTTGTTTCTCTCTCTAGAAGTTGAGAGCAATTTTTTAAAAAAAAGAACCATTTTTTCTTCTTCTTCTTCTTCTTCTTCTTCTTCTTCTTCGTCTTCTTCTTCGTCTTCTTCTTCGTCTTCTTCTTCTTATTCTTCTTCTGCTTCATCATCATCATCTTCTTCTTCTTCTTCTTCGCCTTCATCATCATCATCATCTTCTTCTTCTTCGTCTTCTTCTTCGACTTCATCATCATCATCATCATCATCATCTTCTTCTTCTTCTTCTTCTTTTTCGTCTTCTTCTTCTTCTTCGTCTTCTTCTTCATCTTCGTCTTCATCTTCGTCTTCTTGTTCTTCGTATTCCTCTTCTTCTTCGTCTTCTTCTTCTTCTTCTTCTTCGTCTTCTTCTTCTTCTTCTTCATCTTCTTCTTCGTCTTCATCTTCGTCTTCTTCTTCGTCTTCGTCTTCTTCTTCGTCATCATCTTCATCTTCTTCTTCGTCATCGTCTTCATCTTCTTCATCATCTTCTTCTTCTTCTTCTTCGTCTTATTCTTCTTCTTCGTCTTCTTCTTCGTCTTTTTCTTCGTCTTCTTCTTCTTCTTCTTCATCTTCTTCTTCTTCGTCTTCTTATTCTTCGTCTTCTTCTTCTTTGTCTTCGTCTTCTTCTCCATCTTCGTCTTCTTCTTTTTCTTCTTCTTCTTATTCATCTTCTTCTTCTTCTTCGTCTCTTTTTCTTCATCTTCTTCTTCTTCGTCGTCTTCTTCTTCTACTTCTTCCTCTTCGTCTTCCTTCGTATTCTTCTTCTTCTTCTTCGTCTTCGGCTTCGTCTTCTTCTTCTTCTTCTTCTTCTTCGTCTTCTTCTTCTCCGTCTTCTTCTTCTCCGTCTTCTTCTTCTTCTTCTTCTTCTTATTCTTCTTCTTCGTCTTCTTCTTCTTCGTCGTCGTCGTCTTCTTCTTCTTCTTCATCTTCGTCTTCTTCTTCTTCGTCTTCTTCTTCTTCGTCTTCTTTGTTTTCTTCTTATTCGTCTTCTTCATCTTCGACTTCTTCGTCTTCGTCTTATTCGTCTTCGTCTTCTTCATCTTCGTCTTATTCGTCTTCATCTTCTTCGTCTTTGTCTTCTTCATCTTCTTCATCTTCGTCTTCGCCTTCTTCTTCTTTGCCTTCTTCGTCTTCGACTTCTTCATCTTCGTCTTCTTCGTATTTGTCTTCTTCGTCTTCTTTGTCTTCTTCGTCTTCTTCATCTTTGTCTTCATCTTCTTCATCTTTGTCTTCTTTGTCTTCTTCGTCTTCATCTTCTTCGTCTTCATCTTCTTCGTCTTCATCATCATCTTCTTCATCTTAGTCTTCTTCTTCTTCGTCTTCATCTTCTTCGTCTTCATCTTATTCATCTTCTTCGTCTTCGTCTTCTTCGTCTTCGTCTTCTTCGTCTTCGTCTTCTTCGTCTTCGTCTTCTTCATCTTCATCTTCTTCGTCTTCGTCTTCTTCGTCTTCGTCTTCTTCGTCTTCTTTATCTTCGTCGTCTTCGTCTTCATCTTCTTCGTCTTCTTCGTCTTCGTCTTCTTCGTCTTCGTCTTCGTCTTCTTCGTCTTCATCTTCTTCGTGTTCATCTTCTTCGTCTTCATCTTCTACGTCTTCGTCTTCTTCGTCTTCGTCTTCTACGTCTTCGTCTTCTTCGTCTTCGTCTTCTACGTCTTCGTCTTCTTCGTCTTCATCTTCTTCGTCTTCGTCTTCCATGTCTTCGTCTTCTTCATCTTCGTCTTCTTCATCTTCGTCTTCTTCGTCTTCATCTTCTTCGTCTTCTTCTTCTTCGTCTTCGTCTTCTACGTCTTCATCTTCTTCGTCTTCTTTGTCTTCATCTTCTTCGTCTTCATCTTCTTCATCTTCTTTGTCTTCGTCTTCTTCATCTTTGTCTTCTTCCTCTTCATCATCATATTCTTCGTCTTCTTATTCTTCCTCTTCTTCTTCTTCGACTTCTTCTTCTTCATCATCATCTTCTTCATCTTCTTCTTCTTCGTCTTCGTCTTCTTCGTCTTCGTCATCTTCGTCTTCTTCGTCATCTTCATCTTCTTCTTCTTCGTCTTCATCTTCTTCGTCTTTGTCTTCTTCGTCTTCTTCGTCTTCATCTTCTTCGTCTTCTTCGTCTTCTTCGTCTTCTTCGTCTTCTTCGTCTTCGTCTCATTCGTCTTCTTCGTCTTCGTCTTCATCTTCTTCGTCTTCTTCGTCTTCGTCTTCTTCGTCTTCTTCATCTTCGTCTTCTTCATCTTCTTTTTCTTCGTCTTCTTCTTCTTCGTCTTCTTCTTCATCGTCTTCTTCTTCTTCGTCTTCTTCTTCTTCGTCTTCTTCTTCTTCGTCTTAGTCTTCTTTGTCTTCGTCTTCTTCGTCTTCTTCTTCTTCGTCTTCTTCTTCTTCTTCGTCTTCTTCTTCGTCTTCTTCGCCTTCTTCTTCTTCGTCTTCTTCTTCGTCTTCTTCGCCTTCTTCTTCTTCGTCTTCTTCTTTGTCTTCTTCGTCTTCTTCTTCTTCGTCTTCGACTTCGTCTTCTTCGTCTTCGTCTTCTTCGTCTTTGTCTTCTTCGTCTTCATCATCTTTGTCTTCTTCGTCATCGTCTTCTTCGTCTTCGTCTTCTTCTTCTTCGTCTTCTTCGTCCTCGTTTCTTCATCTTCATCTTCTTCATCTTCTTCTTCTTCATCTTCTTCGTCTTCTTCTTCTTCTTCGTCTTCATCTTCTTCGTCTTCTTCTTCTTCGTCATTTTCTTCTTCGTCTTTTTCTTCTTTGTGTTCTTCTTCTTCGTCTTCTTCTTCTTCGTCTTCTTCTTCTTCGTCTTCTTTTTCTTCTTCGACTTCTTCTTCTTCATCTTCTTCGTCTTCTTCTTCTTCGTCATCGTCTTCTTCATCTTCGTCTTCTTCGTCTTCTTCGTCTTCTTTGTCTTTATCTTTGTCTTCTTCGTCTTCTTCTTCTTCGTCTTCTTCTTCATCTTTGTCTTCTTTGTCTTTCTCTT